>DWON01004020.1:0-16960 GCA_018251015.1 Phocides pigmalion okeechobee | reverse complement strand
GAGGTGTGCTTGCCGGATACGCATTATTGGTGGCGACCATGTTAGTCCTCAAGAGTAGGAACGCATCCGCGTCCATCCTTATATAGAACTTCTGTTCTATTTGAGATTGGATGTGGCTTTCCATGGGCTGCAGTGACCACTTAACATCAGGTGGCCTGCATGACCGTTTCTTACTCTTTCATAATAAAAAAAAAAGGTGTATACAAGCAACTAGCACGTTACGCCGCGCAATCAACAGCAGTGTCGTTACCAGCAGGAAAAGTGTTAAAAGAAATAGAGATTCTCAAAATTTACATTCTATAAATATTTTTGTAAAAATGTATTTTTATGGACTATTAAAATAAAGAAATGAAGATTTTAAAATAAATGAGATAGGCTTTTTGTATTATGTACCTGAGGGTGTTACAGCGATGCGAGTGTGCAATGCTAACTCGTTGATGTTGATGCCTTTGTGACGGGACAGTGTAGCGTCCCGACTCCTGGTCTTGAGCCCCAGCCAGGACTGGTCCTTGAACTGAATCTTCTTCAGGTCCTGGCCCTGTGACACAGCCAGCTCGTGGAGTCTGGTAATGAACATCAATAGACATCATTGACAGTCATGGAAATCCACATAAAACCGTCAACATATAAGGACTAGTCACCTCATGTAGAAGTGAGCTTAATGCCCATTTCCATCTGATCAAATTTTGTTGTTTGTCAATAATATTGGAATTTGGAAAACTTTATATTTTTTTTTATATGAGAACAGTAGCAAACGAGCATGCAAACCACCTGATGCTAACTAGTCACAACCCATAGACATCCACGCACAACAATGGGCTGCAGTGACCACTTAACATCAGGTGGCCTGCTTGCCCGTTTTTTACTCTTTCATAATAAAAAAAATATATCTAAACTATTTCTGTGGTATTTACTAGAAATATCTCAAAATATTGTTTTACCTCTGCACCAGTTGTCCTCTAGTTTTATCCAGTGGTGTGTCCCCATCCTTGTTGGCGAGCGATACTAAGGCACCAGCTAGTACCAGGTCTTCGGCGATCGCGCTGTAACCCCAGAAACAAGCGTAATGGAGTGGCGAGTTGCCGTGCTCGTTCGTAAAGTTTACGTCCACTCGGTTTTGTAGCAACTGTAGACAATAGAAAAGCAATTTATATTTAAAAATGAATATACAGTGTATCTTTTTACGTAAAACACTATCAAAAGTGAAATGAGTAATCAATTTAATATTATTTTTTTAATTTTTATTTTCCTCTAGTATTTTTTAAATGTAATTCTCCATGACTAAATATAATACTAGCTCTTGGTTATAAGAAGACAGGAACTATCAAAATGTATGAATGAAAGTGATCTCTTTGTAGTTTTATGTTCATATCACATTACAACTTTCCTAACAATCAAAAATGCGCTCAAAATGTTGCATTAAGTTTTCACATTATTATTTATGTATTAGAATTATATAGTCTCTGACGTTATATTGCAGTATACTATGGTCAAAAGGGATGGTGGTTTATTTATTACGCAGGTCATGAGATTCGTGATTAAATACATTTGAAATTATCACAAGCAAAAGAAAATCTTTAAAAAGTTTACAAATCCAAAACATAAATATACATGATATAAAATTTCATTTCCTCTATGAAACTTCAACTCTATCCTGTCAAGAGCTTTTTAAAATGCTTTTGCAAATAATATGATGATAATAACAAACCAATTGAACAATTGATCGGTGTCCATGTGCGGCAGCTAGATGTAGAGGCGTATCATCCCCCATGTTGGTAACATTGATCCTAGCACCGCGCCTTATTAGCATCTCTACAATCTTCATGTGGCCTTCCTTGCAGGCCCAGTGGAGTGGACTGAAGCCATGATCATCACTGAAATGTATCAGAGATATGATTGTACACATAATAATAATAATATGCAATTTACATAATTGTAAACGATCATGTCTCATGGATATTTACAATAAACTATATGGAAAAGAGGTCCCATCTTAAGTCAATTACACAATAATTTCTATTCCTGGGGACTAAGAAAGTCACCACATATAGTGAGTCACACCACAATATTGCACCGAAATACAAGAATTACTCCTCTTATACAATTAATGTGATTCATTTCTGATATATAGGTATCCTATAGAAAACTGACATTTAAGAAACAAAATTGAGTTTTGTTCATACGGTAACACATTATAATAATGGATAAATTAACATCGTTCTCGCAAAGTAACTGTTGCTTATAATATTGCTAACAATGCATTAGCACATCCTCACTATAATTTCATAGTAATTAATTATATTTTTCATAGTATATTTTATAGTGACAAGACTTAGTTTTAATAAGGTTTCATATAAACAGAAACCTAATATTAAAATATGAATAATAACTTGTAGGTAACAGGAAAATCCTACTCAATACAAATGGCATAAATGACAATATGTCGTCATATACAAATAATGTGTATTAAAAAAAATTGTCTATTATCTAAATACAAAACAGCATTTGTATTAAATGTTTTTGTTTGTTTCTATGTCGAATGATAAATTTTAAAATGACTAAATCTTTTTTTTTGGTAAAAAGCATAGAATTTCTGAGGTAAGTCTATTAAAGTACATGCAAACAAAACCTTGTAATGACTAATTAAGAAACAAATCTCATTTTAAATAACAGTTATCCCACGTTACAAATTACGCTTCTATCAAATGTATTTTTAGGAGAGAAATAGGAGTTATTCTAATTGCAAATCATTCATTTATATTGAAACTTCTTGTTTACTCGATCTCGTAAGATGTGTAAGGTACTAATGAAGCCTAAATCGAACGGTGACTAATATGTACACTATTTTCACGGCATGTTGCCTTCTGACATAATTTACTCATTCGAATATAGTGGGCGATGGGTGTTAACGTAGGTGCCTTATACGGAATATGTAGGCCTCTAGGAAGGTTAACGAATGAAGGTCGTAAACACGAAAACGAAACTCACCCCTGGTTCATGTCATGTTCAGTATCATCCAGCCAAACCCGCACCTGCAAAGCATTTCCTTCCCTACACCACTGAAATATATCTTCCATATTTATATCCCAACACTACAAAACGCCAATAAAATAATACGTTGATTCTACGTTATTACTATCCCTGAACACAATAGAACATATGTAGCATAAAGATAGGAGTCATTGAAAAGAAAAATAAATAAACTCAAAAAATGGAGAAGATCGATTTTTCAGCAATGATTGACTTTGACAGTTTCGCAATCACTAAAAATAAAGAACGCCTATGCGTCTACAATGAAAAATCGATGTGATATACTACTCTCCTTGTCACCCACAGTGAATATCTATTACTATCCCCCTTTATCAGAAACATATCAGGACTATTTAATTTAGTTGGATATGATGTACAACGTTGCCAGTAATTTCCATATGAAGACAAATCATTGCCAATATCAAAAAGTAATGTAAATATTACATAGTAGTTGTTACTAATATGTGAATAAAATAATGCAGTGGAAACATAGCATCTGCTATGTGAACTTGCGAAATAAAATAAATTCTATTTCAACCTTTAGCGCTTTCAACTTAAATTAATGATCTATAAATCTTCGTACTATAACCTACTAGTAATGATGAACATAGTTAATCTATTTTTATGCTGATCAGACGATAATTTAGATTTGATTGATATTATTTAGCACATTTACTTTGCCATACTTGTGTACATTACTTATAATAAGATATTTTATAAGGGGTTCTAGAGTTAAGTTCAAATAAAGCCACCATATAGAAAGTTAATGACTAGTCACAGCCAGAGAGCTGTTTCAGCCAAGTGCAATGCTTAAAACAGTTCTCAAGTACTTAAATCTTTATTAAATAAAAACTTATTACATAGAGTAAAAATATATGAATAAACTTAAGTTTATTTCTTTGCAAAAGTTATCTTCATTGCATGTGTGGGAGTGATCTTGAAACCTTGTAAGGCCTCCTTAGCGGCTGCAGACTGCATCTCATTGGCAAACTCAACAAAGGCAATATCATGTCTGTTAGGGACTAAACGCACTTCCTTGAAGCCAGGGAACCTGAGACAAAAAAGAATATTAATTTAACACAATATTTTAGTTATCATGAAATTAAACTTTTAAATGTAGACATAATATGTTTTTCTATTCAATGCATAAGTTGTCAGAAATATTTAAAAAAAGTAGAACTCTATTAATAACACTTATTATAATCCACTGTTTAGATATGTTTTCAGTCCGAGAGATAAATCTAATAATAGCAAAGCAGGACAAAGCTTTTAAAATATGTTGCTAAATTAAAAAAATATATGTAAGATGAAAGAATAGACAACAATTTCAAAAATACATAAACAAAATGGTACATACTGGTTGAAAAGCATAGACAACATCATCTCAGATGTCTCATCAGGAAGATTAGTTAGGAACAGAATCTGGTTGGGTGGCTGTTCAATGTTCACGTTATTGAGCAAACTTGGTTGACCAAATCCAGGAATGGCAGCACGGTTAGGATCCTTTGTTTTCTTTTTCTTATCATCCACTCCACGGGGCATCTTTGGCCGCTTGGGCCTCTCTTGGAATGTGCCCTTCATTTTGGCTATAACATCACTGTCAGTCTTTGAATATTGGATTCTCTGCAAATACAAATACATACATTAAAGGTGATAGAATTATAATTTGACTGTGGATGTACCACCACCACCTCCTAATCCGTCGTACAGCATTACTTGTATTTCAGTTGGTGAGGTGCAGTTGCTGACTCCATTTTGAAGCAATGCAACCATCTTAGGCTTCAGGAGTAGCAATGTATCTACATTCATGCTCAGATAGGATTTCACTCGTATTTGTGGTTGTACATGAAAATTTATATACTGCGACTACTAAACATTAGATGGTTTGCGAGCTTGTTTGCTACTCTTCTCACATTAAAAAAAAAATCCTAACTCCTTACTGTAATATAAAAACAAAAAAAATATTTCAATCTTTGTACACAGCCTTTTGGTCTCATTTAAAGCAAGTTTTCATCATGGTATATTATATTGGAATTAAGCAATAACAAAAAAAATAATTATAGTTCAAATAACAGGTTTCTTAAGCAAGATTTGAGTTTATATTTCACATGCAAAACGGTAATATAATAAAAACAGAGTAAATTCCCATAGGGGTCATTGTTATTATGATCCTATTTTAGGACCTTGAAAATAATAATATCAAAGGTTAGGAAAAAAATACAAAAAACAAAGTTTATAGACATGAAGTCATTGATTAAACAAGAAACTTTACCATTGGCTTGTCATAAAACGGGAAACCCTGCATACTTCTCAATGCAGCTGTGGCACTCGATATCTCTTTGAAAATTACAAAGGCCTGGCCTCTCATCTTTAAGGTCTTCAGTGCCACTATATCGAGAATTTGACCAAACTGAGAGAATATTGCATACAGAGATTTCTTCAACTCCTCTTTTTTAATCTTCTCGTTTAAATTGTTTATGTAAATTGAGTGATTCGGGCGAATATCCATGGCTGAAAGAAAGTTAACATGTCAATTACAGTACACTTACAACTGTGTTATTGTTATTCATTGCATATTGCATATTACCTGCAAATAAAATATTGTATACAATTGCTTATTTAACACATTTAATACACTTTTTAATGTGAAAATCTCATTTATAGTTAAAAAAATCTATAACTCAAATGAACGTCGTAATTGTAACAGTAGAGAAGTTCTGCAAAGTGCAACGAACTTCATTATAGTTATAGTTATATTATTTTTAGGTAAATTCATTATTTTTAAATAACACATTAAGATATATACATATATAAAAATAATACATAAAGATAGCAACTTTTTTCCCGGCACAAAGTATTGAGGTTATATTTTGAAAACAAAGCTTAAATTTAACTTGGAACTATCTCGACTACAAAGGATAAAATATATATAAGCAATAATTTGAAATATACATTAAAGTAACTAAAAGAAACAACGCAAACTTACTTACTTAGAATGGAAACGTAGTTTACTCAATACAACCTTATTAGCTGTATCTAATACAACATATACACCCTTAAAATAATAGTTCTACCAATCGCCTCGTATTTCCAATTTACTTTTATTTTGAACTATTTTTATTGGTTTTATTTTTATAAACTTAAACCAAAAAATTAAAAAACCACACGAGAGATGAAAAACGAAGCCAAACACAGTTTCTTTTTTAAATGTTTATTAAGGCCTTGGATTCCATCCTTCCAGCCTTACTTCATTTAACTTTGTTTTCATTTACTAATATTATATGTGATATTTCAATTACATTCTTGGTGATATATTATGCTTTCGTATTGAATGCCATAATTTGTTTTGTTTCTTAAATATATTACTTTTTTATGTCAAAATAGTTCATAGTTAACTTAAAAAATATTAATATTTTTGTGAACAATTATTACCAAGAAGATTTCATTACATTTATAAAAAACAAAGAAGTTGACAAACACAGGGTTAACATCATGATTCATCAAATATTGTGTGTAGTTAAAAGTCAGTGATTATGAACCATCATAATTATACGTGGAAAAAAATAAGGAAAGAAATAGTAGACCATAGATTCATACATATTTTGCATAGACTCATAGTACAAACTACAAACTACATTTTTTTATATAGTATTGTTGCCTTTGCTTTGCGCGGGCTGTCTTTTGCTGTCTGAATTGTTTGGCACTCTGAATTAATATAAATGCATTAGCGCAAGTTATTTAATATCTTTATTTCTTCAAATTAATATTGTGAATGGAACTCATTGAATTAAATATACTTCGTTTTGTTATTGATAGTACCATATAATTGACCTGTGACCACTTCAGATTATATTACCACAACAATGCACGATTTTGCTTATGATTTTGATACGGTTACTCCCGAAATATGGATCGCAAACGAAGTTACCTGGAAAGAAAGGCTTCTTAAATTGTCTAATTGGCATCAGGTACTCCATTTTTTTATATTTATACAAAAACTATTCCTTTTATTTTATTGCTATGCTTTTATTTTATTGACCTCTGTATAACCTTTTAGATACCTCTATTGAACTCAAATGCTTCACACAACCTCCCCGACGGTACATTAGTACGTTTTCGGGGTATGATCCAGGATATGCACAATCCTGAATTTTATTTTGAGCATTTTGAAGTGGTCAACATAATAACAAATAAAATCAAAAGTAAATCTGGAAAGTACTGTGATACTGCACATATCTTGGTAAGCTTTTTACATCTTACAATATAGTCCTTACAGTTCATGATTATGTTTTGGGATTTATAAATACGTAAATTTTAAGAAAAATGTGTTTACACGCATCTTGGCTGGCCTCTTAGTCAGGCAGTTAGTAATTATGATTGTTAAGTCAATAGTCATTTCACTTCTACATGTTGTTATTAAGCACAGCTTCACAGTGTTCACTCTGTACAGTGATCCTGTGACCATAGTACAGAATCTGCCCAGTTTCAAATTAAATAATTGTGCGTGGGTTGTTCCAAGATATCTTTGAAATATTTTTAATTTTACATAAAAAAAAACATAAAATGTTGTATTGATGTGTACACCATTTTGTTTTATATAAATTTCATATTATTTTAAAGGAAAACGAAAAGATAAATTATACAGAAAACTTGAAAAGCGCACAACGACAAACCATGGTTGTAGTGTCAATGCCTGGATTCAACAATTGGGCATTGCATGAAGAGAACAAGCACAATCACCTAAAACATCTGGAACAGCAGCCTGGTTCATCTAAAAGACTAAACATATGTACAAAACTGAAACGGACTTATGATGAGACAGAGGAAGATTCAGATGCTATGGAAACAGGGAATTCAGAGGCTTCAGGGAATAAGGAGCTTAAGACGGGAGAGCCAGTTAATAACTCGAGTAATTTAGTTTCAAGGGAGCATTTACTTAATTTCCCCTTGCCGGATGTACCTAGCCAGTCTTGTATTGTAAAGGTTAGTTAAATAAAGTCTCATTATAACATACCAGTTGAACACATAATGTTATCCATAACAAGTTTTAATTAATATATGATGTAATATATAATGTATATTGCGTTAATGTTAGATACACGTTTTGCAAACTATGTACATATATATATTATTTCCTCCATAACAATATTATGAGAAGGAAATAAATGTAACATGTGTGCAAGTCTTTTGATATAGTGTAACAAACTTTCCAAGGTCGTAGAGCCATTTGAGCACGCCTGGGGCGATACCACCAGCACCCTCATAACCCGCTGTAAAGCATAATTTTCTTCATGTATGGTGTTTCGGTTGGGGAGGTGTGGTTGCCGGGTACGCATTATTGGAGGCGCCCATCTTAGTACTCAAGTAGGAACGCATCCACATCAATCCTTAAATAGAACTTCTATTCTGTTTGAGATTAGACGTGGTTGTCCATGGGCTGCAGTGACCGCTTAACATCAGGTGGCCTGCATGCCCGTTTCTTACTCTATCACAATAAAAAAAAAACTATCTTAAGTGTTACTTTTGTGTAAAGGCTATGAGAAGGTTAATTCTTATTGGTCAAGCAATTGGTGTGTGTTTATATTCTAGGTATCAATTTTATTTTATGTCTAAGGCACACATTGCTTTATAATAACAGCAAGTTCTTGCTGTACATAACAAGAAGTTCTTCTTGTTACGTACAAGAAATTGAAAGAAGGATAATATTACTATAATTACCTTAATAATTGAGAAAAAATGACAGGTTACATCCAAACGTTTAATTATTCATATTCTGAATATTCACACTTTTAGATAATGTCCAATGGAATTTGCCTTTATCCTATTCTAAATATGTTTTACTATTTGTTTTCTGTTTCTTTTGATATTGTTCATTATGCAAGTTCAAATATTTTATTTCATTGAATAAAAATAGTGCAAAAAACTCCCAGCATTCTTTTAGAATTTGCCATTGATAATTTCTATCATTCTAATCTATTCTATTGTCATTGACTATCTTGCAAGTATGCATATATGAAACAAAAGTTAAGTTTATATCATGTACATTTTAATGTAACACATAGTACAGAGAATAACAATTTGATCTTACAATTTCAGATATATGATGAAGATAATAATCTTAAACTGAACGACATGATTGAGGTGGTAGGATTTTTGTCAATGGATCCATCACTGTCTGGTGAGTTTCAAGAGAAGAACTCCATACTGGAGCCTGAGGACGGGACAGATGCTGAAACAATAACTCACAATCCACCGCCGAGCTTAGTGCCGAGGCTGCATGCTGTGCATGTAAAGAAACTTGATCATTGCAACCCATTGGTTACAAACGTTGATCAAGGTAAGTTAATGTTGTAATTGAAATCAATAATTTATATACCTAAATGAGGAAAATGATTGACAAGCCCAGAAATAAATGCACAGCCAAAACAATGTTCTTAGAATTCTTAATTTTACAGATACATTCTTTATATGGCTCAAATGGTTCTATATTTGATCAAGAACCCACAAAAGAGTTTTGAAAATTCCATAACTAAAATAATAAACTAAAGGTTGAAAGATTGTATGAAATTTCATAATATTGATATCTACACAAACAAAGCTATGGGTAAAAGCATGGTAGTATATTAACTTTTTAACCGAGCTGTCTTCAAAGCTTTAAAAGACCCAGAAATGCGACCTTAGTTGCATGTATTTGGGCATTTAAAAAAGGTATAATAACGAAGTGTTGTCTCCAATTTTTTTGTGGTTTGGTAGTAAGTTGCCAATTGCTGTACATAGCCATCTGTAACTAACTTCATATAGAGCAAGAGTCCCAGTTAAAATTGATCACAAATACGTTGCTATGTCTTAGATCCAAGACAATCTCTTCATTTTTATTTATCTTTTACAGAAACAATTCTAAAAGAAGCCAATTCTGCCAGAGAGCATTTATTGAAAGCACTTACAGAGTTATTGCTAGGTGATCAACTCGCTGCCGATTATCTGATATGTCATTTAATTTCTTGTGTGTAAGTCTAATATATAATGCGTTTAATAGTATTTTTTAAGTAATAGTAGTGGCAAATAAGCATGCAGTCCATCTGATGGTAAGTGGTCACTGCTGCCTGTGGACATCAGTAACCGACTATAAAAACCAGAGTTTGATTTGAAGTTGATCACAGATATATTGCTACTTATGAATGCTCACAGCCTTATTTGTAAATGGGCCGGCAACCACACATTTTTGTACAACTAAAGTAAGCTTTACATTAGAAATAATTGTAGAGGTATTTTTCTAGAAGAACAGCTCTGGAAGAAGGTTCTACAATCTTGTAAATACATTTTTTGTTCATTAAATAGTTTTTTGGCAGGAAATACCAATTAATTTGAGAACCCAAAGATACATATGTCAATTTTATTTATAAATACAGATTATTTCCAGATACATGCGTCAAGACACACTTGCTCTTGGTCAATTTTGTTTGAACATATCCAATTTACCCACCAAGAAGTATCCGCATTATGCTAAACAGTTGTATGACGTTATTCAACAGTTTGTGACCAAAAGCTACTATTTGCCACTTACAATGGATAATATGAATACCATGGCTCTGTTACCGAAGTAAGTACATTTTTTTTTACTTGTGTCCTGTCTTTTGGCTGAAATTTTGGCAGACAGAAAGTTTAGAAGAAAAATTATATAGAAAGATAATTTTTAAAAGAATATTAATCATAAAAGATATAATCGTATATAGGTATTCTATATAGGCCGCGTAGCGTTCGTAGCTACACGGCCTGTGTAGAGTCGCACTGCCGTTACAAATACGCTACACTATTGCTAAATATTACACCTGCCTAGTCTAAAAAAGCGCCGCAGTGGAAAGTGATAATAATGATTACTTTCTTTCCAGAAAGGACTATGAATGCAACCGCCTAACGAGCGGCATACTACAGCTGAGTAAGCACACACATCTTGTACTGGACGAGACACAAATGGAGCAGGGGCGGCTGGACGCGGCCGGGGTCAACAACATCACAGCGCTGGGCAACCTCATACAGCAACAGAGAGTGGAGTACGACTTCAAGTATTACAAGATGGAGTTTGACTCTGATGTGTCTGTGCTCATATTGTCCGAGGGGAAATCGTTGTTACCGGTAAATATGCTTATCTATTAATAAAAAGGCTTTTTTTAATGGCGAAATGTTGAGTTGGTGATAAGTTTTTCATTCGTTAATGAAATCAATGCGTATCAATGAACTTTGTGTAGATTGTGACTAACAGGGGAGCTAGTTGCAAAATTTCATATGCACTTGTTACTGACAGTATGATAGTTCTGTAGATAAAAACCACTTATTAAGCTCTATTAAGAATAGGAAACATTTATTGAAATGGGTTAGTCACTAACACATATGTTTTGTGTGGTGTACATGAAACTGAATTGTTTTCAACATGAAACTTCAGATTATGTAGACATCGCTCGCTTACAATATTGACTACGCCTCTGCGCGCCAAACTATCCTGTTGTCCCGTCTGTATCGTGGTTAGCGAGCACTTTGCAAACCTTACTGAACATGGTTTCTATAAAAGAGTTATGGTATAGTAAAACATAATATTTTAATGTTTTGTTACCAGAGTGACTACCACCTTTGTCTGAGGCCCGAACAATCTTCTCTAGAAATATTCGACGCTATAGTAGAGGCCGCAACATACTACCTTAAGGAGGAGATCATGAACACTATAAGGATTTATTTGACAAATCTTAAGCTCGTCAAGTACACCATTAGTGAAGATCTACAGGTATTACTTGCATTAATAATAATTACATTATACACTGGGTCTAATATTGTATCACTGATGTTTCCTCATCACTTATATTTTATATATTATTTAAAACTTGTGTCTTTGTCTGCTTGTTCTCTATGGCAAGAAAAAAAAAATTGCATAAGTCATAATGCCTATAAAAATCGTATTTAATAAGAATTTTAATATCCTATAAATTATTAACAATTTTAAGACCTTTTTACTACTTTGATTAAATCAATAACATTCTTCCACATATTCTTTTTTGCAGAAGCTATATATATATATATTTGTGTTAGATGTATAATATTTGGCCCTTATTTAGTCTTTTTTAAATCTAAAATTAATCCAGTTTTTGAGTTCACTATACTTTGTAAATTGTTTGAATATAAATTATGTTTATCTGTTTTCAGTTTGTAGAAGATGACTTCATAGAAATGCGTAGTAATGCAGACAGTGAGAATCCAGTGACCGCAGATGACCTCCACCGATTATTAGTACTGGCGAGACTTGTCAGTCTGTCCAGAGGCTTCGACACTCTGAACAAGGAATGTTGGGACATCACCAAGAAGATGGAGAAGGAAAGGTTACACAGACTGAAGAATAGAATTGTACCTACTTTGTAAGCATGTTTGTGTAGTTTTGTTTCATAATTTGTGATACAATATTTGGTACATTATTTTTAACAATGCAGCTTTACATCAGAAGTTTCTTGTAATCGATTGGCCCCGACTGAAGAATATAATTGTGCTTATTGTAAGAATTTGTTACCTACATTTAAAGTTTCAAAAATGTATTGTTTGGAGTATAAGACAAATGTTCCTAAATATCCATCCTAAATGTTAAAAAAAAATCTTTGAATCACTGAATTACTAATTGATAAATATAAGTACATGGACACTTTATATGGCACAAGCAATGGCACATGGAATACCTTAAATCTAATTACAATAAATACCTAACGCTAACCACAGTGTTGCTGAACGCTGAATATGCATTAGCCCTCTTGTCTTGAACAGTGTCAATTAAATTTTAAAACTCAAGAGAGGTATAGTTTTAAAGCTGATATAATCATGCACGAAATTTATTGTCATGTTATTTTTACGTTAATGGTTGACTTTTATATATGTAATTTTGTTTGTTATGAAAAATGTATGGGTGAATTTGGAACCCTATTTTGTAAGAAATTTACATTTTTAAATACATGAGTCTCATTTTATAAACCGATAGGAATAATTTTTACACAATAATATGTTGCACATAAACAGAATAGTAGTAGATTTTTTTTAATAAACTCACCATAGTCATAGAGATGACCTTAGTTTTTGATGTTTTTTGAACAATAGGAATTTTATTTGTAAGCATTTAGTTATCCGATAACAAAGGAGATTATTAGAATTCAACAACAGGATAGTTGGTAAAAGTTTGTGATAAATAAATATTTTGTTTTTACGTTTTTTTTTAACCCTGTAGTATATGTATAAAGGATATGGATATAATTAAAAGTATAAATCATCTACAGGTAAGGTGTGGGAGAGATGATTTTCAAGAATAATGCATTCACTGGCAATTCAAGTTATTTAATAATAAGTAGATTTTGAATATGTTCCGATTCTTTAAATTTTAACTATGCTTGCACTGGGCACGTTGCTGTGGACGCGGATTATAGATTTCAAATAATGCACGATTTTGGCTGAGGGTACTGGTGTTCTATGATAGCTGACCGGCATAATTAGGTAATTCAAATCTACTCAGGGTATGATTATAGCTACACTTTGCTTTAAAAAATTAAGAAGTATACAGAGTGAGTTTTCATAATGTGCACATATTTAATTGAGGGGAACTATGCTTAGTTTTGTCGACGGAAAACGTATTTAAAAAATCTAGTTCTTTTTAAAAAGTATATATATTCGTTACTGACACCCCTATGCAAGTAAAGCGGCACAATTTCTAAATTATATGATCTATCATGATGAAATAAACTTCATAATGGTTGGAAGTAATTGGGTATCCTTATAACAACAAATTGTAAAAAAAACTGCCTTCTTATAAAATAAACACTTCTACGCAGTCACAAAATATTGCAATGTCAACAAAATATTGAAGAATGTACTAACCGCGAATTATCTTTGTCTTTTGATATTTGTCTGGTGGATGGTATATAAGCGTATACTCTATGGTTATGTCTACTGACACTAATCACGTTACGATCCCACTTAATGTCATTGATGTTATGGTGACATTGACGTGGACGTGTATTAGCGTAGTGAATATAGCGAACGTATTAGATTTTGTCTCGCATTGAACTTATATTAATTTATTGATTGTGATAAATGAAACATTAATAACTGTACAGAGAATAAACTAGTCTTGACAATGACGAGTAAGACAAAAACCTTAGAGAGTTCTGTTAAAAGTAAAGGATTGGAGTCGATATGGAAAAGAGCATTTACCTCAAATTCAGAGTGGCCGGACAAGGTTAGTATTTAAATCACGGGATATTTATTGAACAATGATTTAACAGTTTTAATTAATACGTTGACGCAAAGTTTATTCAGTGGAAAAGCGTTGATATAAATCTAGGATTAGTTCTTTTCAGTTCTCTGCTTTAAATAAAACCATAAAATGTGCACAATTATACGTTTAAATTTCGAAATAAATTACGAACTATATTAAAAAAATATATAAGCATAGCAAAATTTATTCCATTATGTAAAATATACACGTATGACTCTTCGATGTTGCCCAATGCTGGCAATGCATTTTATAACTTCTTTAAGTTTGATTACAGATGTTTATAAACAGCAGTGGGCATTTCATATTTGTTGAATCCACCTTTATATACTACTACTACTTGGCGTTTTTAACTGACTAAAATTTGTTTCAGGATGAATTTTTAGATGTTATCTACTGGATGCGTCAGGCCATGGGCATACTTTTAGGACTCTTATGGGGTGTATTACCATTAAAAGGATTTTTGGGACTTGTACTGTAAGTTATGTTCACATTGCGAGACTTAGTATAGTCGAGCTAATGTTGCATCATCTAAGCTATTCTATATCTCTACCTAATGATTTACCCATTTACTCTTTAATGAATTGGTAAACGTACTAACTTATTAACACCTCTAGCTTCAAAGTTAGAAGTTTTCTCCTGGGATCTAGACTTTGGACTCACAATAGGAAAGAAATAAATACTTTCCTTGCGGCACACAACATTGTTTTGTATTACTTGGTGCTAAACACTTGCGGCTCACACATCTGTCGTGTATCAACAAATCAGTGTGGATTATGGGCAGACAAAAGTTGTGTATTTATGTTGGCGTCACAAGACTGGGGGGTGGAAAATATACATTTCAATAAATTATCTGCATATTTTCAGTGTATAGCAATAAGCTCCAGCTTAGTGCCCCCTTCTGCAAAGCAGACCTGATCTAACATATTGGCGCTGCAGTCAACGTGTTAACCACTAGGTCCTAAATGATCACTTGTAATTGTTTATATAATCAATATTAATATATTATTTATATTACTTTTCATATACCCACATAATGTCATCACTCAAATAATCTTATTTATTTTTCAGTTTTGTGACTGTTAATGCAGCAGTGATATATTTCTACATGTACAATTTCCAAGGCATCGACGAGGAAGAGTATGGTGGTGTTTGGGAGCTCACTAAAGAGGGTTTCATGACTTCATTTGCAGGATTTTTGGTAAGATATAGTGTATCTAAAAGTATTGTGTGCACTGATAAATATTTGAAATCATAAATTAGACACATTTCAAATTGTCATGTCTTAACACGCGTGTTCTCCGGAATATAGTTTTGCATCTTTATGAGGCATGTTTTAATGTATCCACACCATGAGCTTCGAGTTGAAGACATAGTCAGGTTATCCAAAAAAATAAATTTGATTACATTTGTTTGACCAATTTAAGTAATTATTGGAAAAATATAGGTGGTTAAAATACGATAAATAATAATAACGAATATTGTATGCCAATTTTATTCCTAAATAGATTACACTTAAATCATACAGCAGTTGAGTGCGTGGACTAGAGATTGATTTGCCAGAGGTTAAAACAACAGTTCCATCAGGGAGATACCTCCCGCCCTTCTAATCTTCCGAAAACAGTTCTTGTGTTGGTGTGTGTTGGAGAGATACGGTCGCCGCCTACACATACAAGCGAGGCGACAATCTGAGTCCTCAGAAGTAGCAACGCATCTGAGCACGACGTCAGATCTCATAGACACTTACGAAGACAAATATGTAGACACCCAGATCTAGGTCAGAAATCTATATTTTACATTCAGATATCTGCTTGATCGGGAATCGAACCCGGAATCCTTGGCGTGTAAGACCGTTATGATGACCGTTGCGCCACACGTCATCAACTATAAAAAGCTGTCATTTTTAAGTAAAATGATTAGGTAAAATAAAATTTGACAATGCCTGTATACGTTTTGCTATTTTATTGGTATCAATCCAACGTAACTCAATTATATTACGTCCATTTATGTGACAAAACGATCTTACTTCATTATGAAACTATTTTAAACAGTCTACAATATCATTTATGTAGATTATATTGATAAATTTGAATTCGGAAAACATGTTTTTAAATTCTTACAAGGTAAAACCGTGAAAAAACTTGAATATTTTAGGCCTGTCTAAGTTATTTCCTGTACAAAATAAAACTAGTTTGGATTCGTTTTTACTTTTCGTGCAGCTCTTACGTATTAACACAAGAATGTATGTTTGTCTACAATGCCGAAGCATTCGTAATATTTGTAATAAAATAATTAGAGAATGATTATGTAGTATTTTTCCATTTTAAGTGTCAGACTAATAATCGAGTAATTTCAAACGTACTTCAATTTACTTTCAAAATATTTAGCAGTAATTACTATGATATCCATTGCTAATAATGATAATTTTGTTGCTTAAGATTTTGCTCTTTAATCAAAATAATTTGAAAGTCACTTGACGTCGCGGACAAAAGCTAGTGCCGAATAATCTGTCATCTGTTGCTTATATACAAAAGCAATATACAGTTGGTTCTCAATACCTCATAATTACTGAAACCACTGTTTGTAACCACACACACGAGCACACGCGCGCACACACACACACACACACACACACAC
>DWON01004019.1:0-16966 GCA_018251015.1 Phocides pigmalion okeechobee | reverse complement strand
GACGCGACATTAAAAGACAACGCTGGCGGATTATTTTGTTCTACCCACCAACATATTAACAAGGATTGAACAACCAGGTACTCTCGATTAACGATTTTTGAATTGTGATTGTTGATATTTGGAACCAGCTGCATGGCTCGTGGGCACGGCGAAACTCATGTTTAGTGTTTTGATTGGAAAGATACGGTTGTCGGCTACAATTAAAAGTGAAACAACCATCTCGGTCCTCAAGAGCAGCACTGCATCGGCTTCTGATGGGACACCTGTTCTATAAAAAGCTGGTTAGATACAAATGTACATAGGTGATAACAAGCAAACTTCATCAGATAAACTGCATGCTCGTTCGTTACTATCATAAAGAAGTCTTTACCTATTATTCTGTATAAAGCTGTTTACAATTTTCACGAGCGGCAGCAATCATTCACCATCGGTTGAACTGCATCGTTAACAACGGGTCTTATATATCTGCTAATTTACCATCAGATGGTCTGCATAGCTACTTTGATAAAAAATCTAGGTAGAATTCTCCATAATTTTTACCAGTTTCAAATTTGGAACTTTTTGAAAGTTTAAACTTCGAAAAGCCCATTCTACTAAATGGTTTATTTAAGTACTTAGTCAATTAGCATATTACCATGAGATAGCCCTCTGAACTCCGCTATTGCCTGTAGAACAGGTGCGGTTGAAGTTTGAACAACCATTGGCTGTAGCAGTTAGGCAGTGTTTTGTTCAGCTATTCTAGTAATTTCGAGATTGGTTTCGTGAATTTAACGAATTATAAATTATATTACTTTAAGTAACGTATTTGTTTGAATACCTGCATAATTTTAAAAGGTATTATCACATTTTTGCTCTATCTGTTGATGATTGATTCTCGAATGTTGACACCGTCTAGGCAAACATAGCACAGAGCATCCCCATCCAGGTGGATCAGTGGATGCAGAGGATTGAGAGAGAGGTATCACAAATCCGCAGGTACACTAAATTCTAAACAGGCAGACAAAACTCATGTTAATTAACGCGAGGTGACAATTTACAATTGCTGTGTAATTTGGAACGCCCGCGGCTCCCCACAATACAAGAACCCAGAGCATTACGGTATTGTCGAACCGAGTTGACGTTCAAATTACCGCGTTTAAAATTTAAAATTAAGTAGGCGGTAAATTACCCCTGGTTTCATTGCAGGCGATTAACGACAAGCGAGTCAATTGCTAAAAACAAATTATTACACCTATTTTACCTAAAGACAAGGTAAAATAAATTTGTTATCGTAAAAGGTATTTACGTTTTAAAAATATTTCTATGTTTGTTGTAGACATTGGTTCTAAAGATTTTCTTTTTAGATATTTCCTTAACAGATGAAGTGTTATAATGCAAATGCAATAAGGTATTGTATAGTTTTAGTCTAAAATGAAATTTTTAATCGAAAATTTTCTTTCACGTTAACAGAGAGCGCTCCTAGTTACTGAACTAATAAATAATAATATTATTAATCAAAATGTGTAATGTCAAACTTTACAAAATGGCGGTATGACATTCATCTGTCCCACTTATTATTGTTATATTGCCCCACTGTTGGGCAAAACTAGACTATAATCCGCCACTCTTATCTTATTTGTACACAAGCTCTCAAAATTAGCTTTATGGAGAACTTTCAGACATGTACATTTCATCACGCCTTTGCGAAGTTTATAAACAACTTTCAAGCATATACATTTCCTCCAATATTTTCCTTCACCGTTAAATAAATTATAATTAATTCTTAATACATGTCATTATGACACAACAAATCATACGCGCAAGGAATTCGCGATTAAGCGATTAAGAAGTACTTATTATTAAGGATATAGTCACATATGCGTATAGTTAATAGTATTAGGCGTTACTTTTCGGAAATCCATGCTATTAAGTTGTTGTTAAAAACTAATTTGCAACAATCCGCCATTACAACATATGCATATATTGAAACTCTTTATCCGACGCGTGTGGAGCATTGCCCTTAAATTTTAAAATTAAGCGGCCACTAAATTAACGCAAACCGATCTGTTGTTTGCCGAAAGGCGCCCGCTTTCGGTCGCGTGAGACTTTATTTCATTCTTAAATTTCATTTAATGTCCTTAGTATTCCGCAATAAAAAGAGTTTCGTTAACGACGCCGGTTACGAATTCAGAATCCGCTAAATGAAAACTGAAATGGCACGAACAAAACCACGTAAATTCGTACGTTTCTTTATTTCGCGATGCATTAATATGCAATTCTTGTTCTACGGCCTTTCTATGCCCTGTTGAGTTTATAAAGGCTTACTTATAAATTAAAGCTGAGCTACCCACATTTAAATGAAGAAGACATTCAGAAAGTTTTTACGGATTTGAAACTAAAGGGGCTTTCAGACGTAATGCATTTTTCAGGATATTGAAGTGTCTGCATAAAAAGATTTATGGCTGCAGCGTTTAATGTCGTGTCTGAAGATGACTATTGTAAGGTAAACATTTAAAGGCACACTATATCTATCAATTATGGTAGAACTTGTATGGATAACAGTAAGGTCGAAAGATAAACACTCTTATCTAGTGTAGAGCAGGTACTGCGTTATGAACGAAGTTGCGTTTTTAAGGTGGGAGAACTTTAGTTCGACTGGGGACGTATCGCCGCCGCTCTCATAATCTGCCGTAAAGCATTACTTGTATTTCGGTTGGAGAGGTGCGGTTGCCGGCTACACTTTGAACCAAGTCGAACATCTCAGTCCTCAGGAGTAGCAACAACTGAAATCCTATATGAACTCGAACGTAGTCGAGCTCATATAGGATTTCAGTCGTGTTTGTGGTTGTACGTGGATGTCTATGGGCCGCGACTACTTAACATCTGGTGGTTGCCATACTCATTTGCTACTCTTCTCACATAAAACAGCATACACCTACTACCTACCACATAACACCAAACATTACACTTCACAGAACCCTTCGATTAAGATCAATCATAATGTTTTGTAAGAGTTTTACGTCTAATTAATTAAATACCATAATTTGAATGCTAATGAATATTTGATTGGCAATAATTCTCTCACACCAATAAATATGTATTCTTGAAGGTCTTGAGTCAAAGCGAGGTCAAAAATTCATTCTTTAAATACTTGCAGGACCTTTACAAAATGACGTAAGTACGTGTATTTTTACGTCAGTTGGCACGTAAAAAATGTCTAGTGTGTTCTATGTTTTGAGGTTGCCGAGTGTAAAAAAATGCCTAGTGACTTAGGTTTTTGACTTTGGCTGCCCAGAAATTTTGAGGAAGGTAGTATACTCCCACCAGGAAGGTACCATTACAGCTCTCATAATCCGTAAAGTGACTCCCGAACTTAAATAGGTATCTCTAAGAATTGTATCCATCCATCGGTCTTTACGCGTCCACTGCTGGACATAGGCCTCCCTCTAGACGCCACCACTCAAACCGGTTCAGTGCCCTCTGCATCCAGCGGTTACCCACTATTCTTATTAGGTCGTCGGTCCACCTGGTTAAGGGACTGTTTCTGTAGCCTAGATGACGTCGCCCCTCGAGGACCTTACTGCCTCATCGTTCGTCCGTCTTTCGAGCGATGTGGCCTACCCACTGCCACAACTGCCTGCAAATTTTGCAAACTAGCTTGCTCACGTGAAAGCTGGAGAAGCGTGTAGGCCAGCTTAATCCCAGTAGACACAACTCAACGGCAGTTAATGACGGTTACATGTATGGGTGTAGCTTTAGGATTCTTATGGAGGGAGCGTTCAAAAAAAAAATACAAAAAGGTAAAAATGAAAAAGTACTACACAACTTCCCATACGAAACATCTTAATTCTAGCGCCTAACTACTTTAATTAGAAACTATACAAATAAGGAAGTTAACTAGGAAACGAATGAAATTATTCCCTGAGTTTTTTGTCTGAGCTATGGGAAGGGAGGGGGGGGGGATTGGGACTCTTACCCTCTTTTATATACGCCCATAGAGTCAGATATACGTGGCAACTAATACACTACCTAATACTTGATATAAGAAGATACTTCATAATCATTCACGCATTTAGATTTGCATAAATACACGCGTTGACATTTTGTAAACTGTAGGATATCAAACAAACGATCTTATTACCATATTTACAACTTTTGAGCATGTTTGCGTGATTTGTGATCAATTTTTGCGTATAGCTCACGATAAACGTCCTTCGGGGCGCCAATCATTAATATTGCCTTTTTTTAAACGTATTCTTTTTAATTTCCTTAATCACTTGTCTTTGACGTTAATAGTGTCGTAGTAATGAAATAGTC
Source organism: Phocides pigmalion okeechobee (assembly GCA_018251015.1). Lineage (NCBI taxonomy): Eukaryota > Metazoa > Arthropoda > Insecta > Lepidoptera > Hesperiidae > Phocides > Phocides pigmalion. Next base: position 12,670 of record DWON01004019.1, on the reverse strand, counting down.
ACCTAAATTGAAAAAAGCTTTAGATTCCCACTTCGCCGTCGACATCACTAAACATCTATTTGATATTTACTTACTTCGTCTATGGTTCCACGGTCATATGAAATTATATTTTTCTTACATTGCCTAGATATATTTAACCATAAAGCTCTATAAATATATTTTGTATAAAATGGAAGTAGCAAACGTGCGTGTAGTTTACTACTGGGAAATGTTCACTGCCACCCATATAAAAAGGTCCACTTGAAGTTGATTACATGTGTTGCTACTCCTGAGGACTAAGACGGTCGCCTCATCTGTAAATGAGCCGAAAACGACATTTTCGAAACGAACCGAAACACAACAACTGCTTCATTGAAATAAATTGATGAAAAAACGCCAAAGGCTTCTAAGTTCAGTAATACCTAATTCAAATTAATTATCTGTGTTTGTAATTTGCATTTGTGATAGATTTTGTGTTGTACAGACAATATCATTGTGTTATTGAAAATGTATAGATGTCGATAATTACCATATTAATAGCACCCTAATTATTTTCCCCACTCTTCGAAGGTTGAAAGGGAGAGAATACTTAGAGAATTAAGTCCGACATTACATTTTTCATATAATCATACCTATTTTCATTTAGCAGCTTACGATCAATATAATTTTGTTTAGCACAACGCCTTTTGTCTTTTTGCACTATGATTTCATTTTCATATTGAACAATGGCAATCATAAATTGTACAATATGAAACTATATCGATATTGCCACAAAAGGGATATCTTTTGTGTTATAACTGCCGCTCGCTTGTCATAAATTACCTAATATTGAATGCCAATTGTAAACCAAATTTACGAAAACAATTTGCGACATTTTATAACTGCTACCGTTGTTCGGTACTTAGGTCTGAACAATAAAAACATTTGGGCCAAAAACCTCACATTTTATTGATCCTAAATTATGTTTTAATTTGATTTCTCAAGTAAGATAAAATTAAGGAAAACGTTTAATTGTCTTGGATGCTGTCCATTTGCAATCTGCTGCGAGAGATCTTTAATTCATTATTTTAATTGACCCATCAAGATGTGAGATGGGGGGTAACATTGTCACATTACTGTGGCAACACATTTAGGCACATTTTTCTTAACTAAATGGTAAACAATTGTTATAAACAAAAACTTATTGCACAATGACACAACAACAACATTTGCACAAAACAAGAATTGTGTTTTAACAACAATTTAATAACTTGAAAACGTTTTTATGGGAATTCAAAAAGTTCTTGATAGTATACTTGATAGCTACTGCAGGACTCATATTTTTTGAACCCATATCTGAATTACACATTATCACATTGACACCATTACAAAAATATCGGATAGCATACCAATTGTTTTTATTAAATATTATTTTTCTTATTAACCAACCGGAAACCGTCTCACATATTTATATAAAACAGTGCCCGCAATGAAAACAGTCGTAAATCCAATCGAATATAAACCTAGCGTACCGGATGCGATGGGTATTAAAGAAAAAATTGTAACTATTTAACCAAACAGAAACACTGAGTAGGTAACTTGGAAAAAACGTGTTAAAACTCAGTTTAAAACAGCAGTAAAGTACGAAGATGCGGTTAGTTTTAATAACCGATTTATCGTCTTCTAAGCTCGATAGGATGTGGTCACGGTAAGATGGCGACTAAAATCAAACAGTGTGGTTATCGTATAGCGTTTAAAATTTAACGATTCATAAGTCAATGAAGTAATGGCTGATTCAAGTGCCGACTTTTTGATACTTGATAAACCCGTCTGTTAGTGTATCTAACAAGGATATAGTTAAATTTTAATGGTTTTGCCTCATTCCTCCCTTTTGAAGCTACGGTAAATAGACCCGCGTCGTTTGGAAAGATCCCGCAGTCAGATTACATTTGCATTAAGTTAATTTAATCACACATATTAATTTAACGACTAATAACCGAAATCGCTCCTCAAGATATGATTTTTCTACTTACTCTAGCCTAAGTGTTATTCTGATTGAACGCAACATCATGGAAACATGGAAACAAATGATAAAATCACAGTAGTCATAACGAAATCAATTAATTTTTAATTACGAGATACGCTCAATATCCATCCTTAGTCTCATACGTCTGAGCCTACCTTCATCAAGAAATTTAGCAATAATTATTTGGAGCACCTACTATTTTGAAACATTTCTTATAGTTGGTATTAAGTGGTCTAGGAAAGCATGTTTTAATAGAATCTTAATGACAACGTTCGAGGGTTTATTACGTTTATCACTTTCAAAATTCTATTCATTTTTCATCCTTTTGTTTTTTTTAGTTACTCTTGCTTCACCCATTGTTTAATACGCAATTAACTACTAAATTCTAAGGTTTACGTTCAAGAGTAACGGATTCTATGGCGAAAATTAATAATTAATTTCGGGTCTTTAGACTTACCCGCTGTACCCACTTCTATGATTCGGTAATCATATACAGGGCTCGTATTTATTTTTACAAAGGATAAAATTATAATTTCATTTCAACTTACGTTATTATAATTACGTCTACTTTCATCGCAATATATTCTGTCGCCCAGAAAAATATAATAAAATATATAAATGGTAGTACTTTACAGGTATTTATAGAAAAATCGTAGATACCTTATACAATTTCTTTCGTCGTTTTATCTCTAAACGATACCAGTGATGCGGTCCTTGCCGGCATTCAAAGGATATTAGAAAATCATAAATTTTCTAAGAATTATATTTTGATAAGTTTCATATACTTTCATAATATTTGCACAATGTCTAGTACTACTGGACCTAATTGCACAAATATCAATTTTGCATCCGATTGCAACGCCACGTACTATTGTGAATCTAAAATTCTCAAATGTAATTAAACACATACAACAAAATTATTCAAATCGATCCAACATCAAGTCTCTGAGTTGAACTCACATTTAGTTAACATATAACTTATAACAAAATCCATCAAAATTGATCGAACATCACTTCACTTCTTCACTTCACTTGACGTACACTCGGACAATAAAATTAAAAATGTCTTAAAAAGATGAATGCATTCGAAAAAATCTATTAAAAACTATTTTTTAATTTATTTATATAAGTATAGATAGGCGTGTCTTTTATATTATATGATTTAGTATGAGATACGATGTAGTTCAACAGTCAAACTTCTGTCGGAATTCAGTTGAAGCCGTAAGTAGGTTTACGATGATGGTTTAGGTAATTTTGCTAGCTTTATACGTCGTAACGCATTACCTCGAATCTTAATCTCGTTTGATATCGCCGTGTTTATTTATTAAAATGTAATTCCTTCTGCAATATCCTTAGATGCAACTATGGGCGTTGTTTTATTGCTTACTTTAGCCGCGGTGTCTTGCGTACTTTGTTACATATGTATATATAAATCTGTGTTGGGTGTGGGTCTATCAAAATGAGAACATTTAGGTCGTAGTCTATTACTGTCCTATAGCTAGGCAAGGATCGCCACTTAGAATGAAATGGATTAAGTCATTATTCAGGATACGGGTAGACTCGTACACTAGAGTGCATTGGCAGACTATGTATCTACTAACTGTGCCCGCGACTTCGTCAGCGTTTATTTTACATAATTCTAAAATCGTGAAACAACGTATATTTATATATATCCAGTGATTATTTATTTCTCGGCCAATTTACAAAAAAACTTAAATTATTATGCACTAAATCCTTCATCTGAAATCACTGTACCTGTTATTGAAAACCTTGAGAATATCCGTCCAATATTTTTTGAGTTTAGGCGGACTTTGTTTTATAATATTTATAGAAGTGTGAAAACTTTATGGAAAACTTTCAAGGATGCAAGTTTCCTCACGATAATTATCCCGTTAAAAATGTGAGCCTATTAATAAAAAAAATAATATATTAAATATAATAAATTAAAAGTAAAGTAAAAAAGGATTTACTAATATTTTTAAACATTTTACATATATTTTTGTGTTTATGCATATTTTAAAATTGAAACTTAATAATTTTTATATGATATATGATAATATATTAAAATACATAGATTTTACCTTTACTATAGTTACATATTTTATGATTAATGTGAGATAATTTACGTGAAATCCATCCTACTGCCTCTGTATTAATTTACGCTCGCCTTTAGGATCACAAAAACGCATAAAAATTTTATTCTATCTCAAATTTAATACTAGAACAGTCTATTTCGACTTTTCAACAGAATTCTATTTCGTTTGCCCTTCTCTAACCAAAGCGTATTGTTACTTAACATTCTTTACAGCGAGCGATTTGCAAGACAAATCGTAATGCTGCCGAATTAGGTAAGTCGGTCACGTAACGCGTTACCATTGTGACACGTAATTCGTAACTTGGCGGTGTTACCCCACGCTGTCCGGGGATTTGTTGGGATTTTTTTATTAATTCCCCACACGTCTTTGTTCGTCCCATTGTGCAAGCTGCGAAGGTAATGGAAATACTGAATAACGCCTCCTGTTCGTTGAATGGTAGGTAATGTTAAAGGTGCCAATACGGGTATTTTTTATCTATATATAATTCGTATTATGTCATCTAATTACTTGTAAGGATATACATATACTTACCGACTTTAGTGCTGTGTGAGGTTGGACGTGGGTATTCATGAACTGCAGACACCATTAACATCAAGTGATTTGGACACTCGTGTGGCATTCTTTCTACATAATAAAAATAACTCTAAGAAACCTAAAGACTCCTATCTGCCGAGCCTCCACAATAAAAAAAACGTATTTTTAATAAAATGAATAATACAATTTTCGCTTCAATAAATTGATTAATCGAGAATGAGACCTGATTGGGCAAATATTGTTCTGATGCCCTCCGAACTGTAATTTCATTTTACACCCCTTTAAAACAAATTCACTCCCGATTTTCATACTAAATAAACTTCATTCCGCTTGCAACAATAGTGCACCCTCCGGAATCGAACCCCCGACTTATAATTTGTCAAGTCTAGGAGACAACGACCATTCGCTTCTTTCATCGAGTTGGAAGACGAATTTGTTCACATCGGTGTAAGTTATAAACTTAGTGATGTTTTTTAATTTTACATATTTCATGTGAGCTTTTTTCATACGATATTTAAATTTAAAATTTAAGGAGATCTAATCTTAGTTTAAATATTACATATGACTTTATTCTATACGACACTTTAATTTAAAATTTACTTTGCTCCCAACGTAGTTAACGGATTAATCTTTACAGATCTATTTCCTCATCAACTGTTACTAATTCATAAACATTACTGTCCCACTTTTGGGCACATGTCTACTTTCAGAATGGAAACGGATTATGATAGTTTACCGCCCTGGCTAAATGTGAATTCGTCTACTTCATACACAAATAGAGATTGTGATTAAATTCTAAACCATACATAACTTTAAAAAAATAAAGATGTTTCGAAAAACACTATCGTAGTAATATATCGTACTGAACCTTCTGAATGACAACGTGAAAAAAAACTAAAAGACACGCTTTTATAAAAAATCAAGTTTAAAAAAACGAAAATAGTTTTTTAGTCTATTTTGAACTATTATTTATTTTTCAATTTTTTTCATATTATTGCATTGTCATCGGTCCTTGATACGTGTAAAACGTATACGTGTGAAAAATATATATATTGCAATGTAAAAAAGCGTGGGGTGCATGGTATCAACAGATCACTGAAAAAGCACCCAACGCTTTTTACATCGCATTTTTTTTCTTATTTATAATTTTTTTAGGTGGATTTTTTTTATAAAAACGTGTTTTTCGGTTTGATTTTGATTTTTTTGATTTCGTTTATAACTTGAACAGACGGATTCAAACAGATCGCAGTTCTGCTACGCACTTTTAGTTCCCCTATTGTTTGCGCGAACCCTTCGTTTGCTTAGCACGTGTTTTATTGCGCAATTATAGGACAATTATTGAAGGGTGAATGCTGCGGAAGTAGTATTGTATAGCAAAGAATTGTCTAGATCTATTGTATCGAAGAAAAGCGGATAAAACCTTATCCACAACCACCTAGAGGAAATAGACCTCGTTTTTAGTATGTACCGGGTACTCATGATTAAAAATTTTTGGTTTTTGATTGTCGATATTTTGAACCAGTTGCATGACTCGTGGTCGCGGTGAAACTGCGATGGCGGGGGAAATACCTCCGACTTGTATTATTTTACAAATAATTATGTGATTTACAAGAATTGTACGTAAGTTGTGTGTACCCACACTGAACATTTAAAATCAAATCAAACTAAATACACTTTATTGTACACCACAAAAAGAACACAAAAACAAGAAAACAAATACATATAATTATGTACGTACTCGTATCAGTAAAGGCGGTCATATCCAAAAAGTGTTGATTTCCTCTACATTATTTGACTAAAAAAAGTGTAATAGCTATTTAGGTTTTTATTGCATTAAAAATCAGTTTAGTAGTTATTTAGTTTTTTTTTTTTAATTAAAAGTCACATTTTTTTTTTATTGCAAAAGAGTAAGAAACGGGCATGCAGTCCACGTGGTGTTATGTGGTCACTGCAGCCCATGACTGGTCACTGCTGCACATTATTAGATATTTTGTTTTTTTTTTCATTAAAGGCTAGTTTAGTAGTTACTTTGTTTTTTTTTTTAATTTTAAGCATGTCTAGTCGCTAGTAAAACGATGTTAACATAATAAACAAACCCACCTGAGCTTACGTGCCCTCGCCGTGACGCAGTGGATCTACTACAATAAAATAAAGCGCTTCCTGTGCGTTTGTCAACGACATTCGAACCGAAGGAAACGCGTATTATGATCTACACAATACCTGCACGTGCGATCTACGTTGTTCTGTGAGAAAGGATTTGTGAAGTTCGATCGAAGTTTTGAACAATCATAATTATTCATATAAGCAGTAATGTGAGTATCGATCTTAAGAAAGGGTTTATATTAGGTTTTTGTATTTGACTAATAAAGAAATCCATACAATTTCACGTCTTTTCGTATATCACAGCCGTATTATTCGGAGACTGTTACCATCATGATAAAAGATGATATTTTCAGGTTTTTAGAGTATCGTAGTCACATACCTAACTAAAAAGAAAATTTTAAAATTTTGTCGTAATTATACTGTTGTATGTATTTTAGTCGTTTTACTCTTAATCTACTGGCAATACTTTAAAATTTTGAAAGTACATATTTTGTAAACCGTTGCAAAAAACACGAAAATGTAAGTAAGGACAGAAGTTCTATATATTATATACTTCACAACAGTTTATAAACCTACTTACATACTCCGGAGATATCACCTAATTCTACCGTCATAACAGCAGTTTCAAACGCTATTCAGTTTCCACTTGAAGCAAATGGGAGTTCGAACTGCGTTCAAGGGTGGGAGAACCATAGTTCGACCAGTCAGGTACCATTGCCACCCTCATAATTCGCCGTAAAACATTACTTGTATTTCGGTTGAAGAGTTAGTCGTCAGGAGTAACAACTTATTTACATTCGAGCTCAGATAGGATTTTGGTCGTCTTTGTGGTAGTACGTATGTAGATGACGTATGGCTGCGACTACCATCAGGTGGTTTGCGTGCTCGTTTGTTACTCTTCTCACATAAAAAATATCACGACTAACAACGTATGCTTTTCTGGCCTTTACTATGATCAATTGGTTCATAATATCGGAAATTAAAAATATAATGGGTAACGACCCATTATATAGCAAAATATATAAATTCTACAATGATATTAGTTTAAAGTTGATTACACATGTCTAAAAGCGGCTTTGACAACTTAACATCAAGTGGACTGCAGGCGTTGGCTATTGCATGGTATAAAAATATAAATACCATACTATTTATGATCAACTTTTACGCACCTGTGATACAAACGCAAGATTCTGTTCTGTTCTCAATTCAACGCGACCACTTACTACATGATGAATAACGGCCTTTTGTCACTGTATCATAATGGCGAATAATTTGTAAATGCTAGGGACTAAATTAAATCAGAACAACTGATGCCAACCCGAGCCAGAGCCCTGCCAAGTGAATTGTCCCGTGGAACGTACATTATTACATCCGTCCAATCAAGATATTGATCTGGTATGGCTTGTGGATTATAAATTTAGTCGGACTAAACCGAAATAGTGCGGCATCTATGGTTCCCCTTTAACAGCGTTTGTAGTTAGGATAGTCTTCTCATACAGTAAAATAACAATATTGTCCTTTAAAATAGTAAGAATCTAAAGTTAGCTCTTGAAATACCCACGCCACAGTTGCAAAGTAGTGTCAAGTATGTGTTTTGATTTGTAGAGTGTTTAAAGAAAACAAACTCATGCCGACTCCACTCACAAGTTCATCGTAGCCCTCAACAGCAGCAATGCAACGTACAATCTTAGATAGAACTTTAGTCTTGTTAGAGATTGGATGTGAATGTCTCGGCCGCGACGATCTTTCGATACTTAACAGAGAAACTGGTGTCTTCAGCTATATGGATCATGCATCTGGACTTGACAGCGTATAGGATTTCAATATAATTTGCAGTAAAACATATTCGAAAGATGGTAGAGCCGTTAGAGCTCGCCCGGGGCAGTACCACCGCCACCCTCATAATCCGCCGTAAAGCAACATGTTCTTCATGTATTGTGTTTCGGTTGGGGAGATATGGTTGCCGGATATACATTATTGGAGTCGACCATCTTAGTCCTCAAGAGTAGGAACGCATCCGCGTCCATTCTTAAATAGAACTTGCGTTCTATTTGAGATTGGACGTGGTTGTCCATGGGCTGCCGTGACCACTTAACACCAGGTGGCCTGCATGCCCATTTCTTACTCTTTCGCAATAAAAAAATCAATAAACGACAAATAAACTACATGATCATGTGAAACATTTCAACTATAAACCACTTCAGGCACATTTCCTATGCTATTTTTCCAGCAGATAAAATGGCTACTTGGCTCTTCTTATAAGGTAAAACAAGAAAACAATGGTAGTCAAAAGCGCAGAACGAATTCAAACTGAGACAAATGTGATTTTCTTGAAATAATACTATTCTGAAAGTGACAGATGGAAGTAAACATGTTCTAACATGAACGTGTGTTTGTTGGTTCGACAAAAATGGCATCGGAAACAACACGATTGACATTCTTCTCTATGTTATGTTGATTTAGGACGAGTCAATTATAACAGTCTGATTGGCATTGTTTTAGTAAATATGCGTCGGCACCATCAATTCCGTTGGCGGGTAAAACAAACAAGCAAGATTAAATGCGTGATGGTTTTATTATTCATAGAATAGAATATTATTTAATGCAAATAATATAGCACAAGTGTAATTATAAAGTATATGAATGCTAAATCATAATTGCGTGGAATAGGTGATCCTATCGATCAGGCCACGATCTCTTCCAGACAACCTGTACTTGGATAAGCGGAAAATGTCGGATTGAGATGACTACCAAACATCAGATTTGCTGCAACTTTATTTCTTTCTTTCATTATATAATAAACATAATTATTTCTCTTTAGATGTAAGTATGTAAGTAGATTTTTTAACTGAAAATGTAATAAATTTTGGAAGAATACAACTCATAAGGAGATGTTAAAATTGGGAATAAAATATTACGAAATTCCAATTTCCGATGCGTTATTAAAATTTTTTTACGACACATTGGTTGTATTGATCTTCAAGTTAAACCCTTCATATTACAGTTACGGTGTTCAAACCCTTTGTTTATAGAATGTTTGGCGATATAAAAACTATAACTCTATAAAGGTATTTTTGTAAAACAAACATATTGTTCTTGAATGTACAGCATCCTGTGGCTCTGGATTATTTTTAGAATCTTTCGATCCAAAAACTCATAAAAATCTTTATTATAAATATAAGCGGAGCGATAGTTAGTTTTATGGAATAATGTTTTATAATAATCAAACGTTTGTTTCGGGACTTCCGCGACCGGTCTTTGTATCGATGTTTCGAAGAAACAAATGTCATTTAGCTTTATTGTCTAACTAGATGTCTCCGCGAGTTCGTCTGCATTAATTTTAAGACAAATATCAATTTGATTAAAAACCGACTTAAAATATTTCAAATATTACATGTTTTACTACAGATAGGGATACTTTTTATGGAATATTTACTTTCATATTTATAATGATGAAAATCTTAAAACTAATTACAATAAAAACCTAACCTAAACAATTTAAATCGAGTCTGTGCCCATGCGGCATTGAGAAAAAGACTCTTCTTTTTTGGAGTCTGTTGAATAAAAGTACAATCTCTTTAATGTATTGTAACCAAATAACAATTTAAAATTTTAGATTTATCCTGGGTCTTGTTTGATCTGGGTATTTGTGCGGTCCAACACCCACAACACGGAATCGTTGTCTGGGCATTGCTCCGGAAAGAAAAAGTTTATGCACATTGGCACTCAATTGACGATCGCTTCCTGAAACTTAAGATGATCTCGTCCCAGTTTTATGTATCCGTTGACATATTTAACGTCTGTCCGTCCGTCCCCTTGTGTCGTGAACTCCTTTTCATTTACACATAATTACACTATTGTTCCCGATTTACCCCCGATTTCGACAATGACAATGTTACGCTAAATTAGGGTGGAAACTGCCGGAAGTAATAAATTTTCTGGTTGTTATCATCCCTAATAGTGAAGACAAGACAGTATAGGATTAAAAATATTAGTATTGCAGGAGATATCACACATAAGCGTGTATATATTTTTGTATTTAATGAAAAAAGAACGATGCATGCAGTCTATCTAATCAGGGAGTCTAGTATTTGTACAGCGATTGTCGTACGACAGGCTCGTTTTGATTGGTTGGATATAATACTACAAATATTGACCACCAATCGGATGTCTGATATGCTGGAACATGTGACATTTCGTTGGTTTGTGTTTATATTATATGTCATAATTGTATTTATAAGTTATATTTTAGGAATATATTTTAACATTTACATTTTAAATAGTAATAGGATGATCTAAATATATACGGATTATTGCGTTTATGCTACAGAAGAAATTATGGCTAGAGAGACGATGTAACTTTAAATGTCATTTTTACCGGCTCAGTTTGTACAGGAGATACATATAAAACTAGTCGTATGTCTGTTAAGGTCTAAAGTATTGATTCTCTTATCGCTTCAACACGTTTTAAGTTTAAAACTATTTCCAAATGACTGTAGATTGGAAAAGATTGAAACTAAAAATTAAGTTGTAAGTTCCTTTGCATGGTGATCTCTACGTAGCATAAAACAACATGTCTTACCGCCCTCTATACGCTTAGATCTTTGCTGCTGATGCTTAAACTACGCAACCGATTTGTATGCGGTTTACATCAATAGATAGAGCGAAGGAAAATAAAGGTTTATATGTAAAATAAAATAAAGGCACATTACAGTAGAGAAAAGACAGCAATTTAAAAATTGCAATGTGATATCGTTAATGCAAATTAGTGAAGCAGGATTAAGTCGCTAGTATGAAATAAATGCATTTCGTTTCATTACAATTCTTTTAAAATAAGCAGCTCCTTAAGTGAGCAATACGTGTGACGGTTATGACGCCGCGGGCGAACCGCCAAGAGCTCTACGATAGAGACCGGTGACTGAAGCAAATCTAACAAAGGAATATTATCATCTGCGAATACAAATGGGATAGAAACGGCTGGATGCACTCAGATTCATTTATTGGAAGAAACCCACTCGTAAAAAATGCGCATGAATGCATAAAGCATCTGGTTTTAGTTCGAAAAATATCAAATTTCGACTCGCGCTTGGCCATTTTTTTAGTACCCGTATGTTAGCTTCATTGTAACTTCATTAGGCTATAAAAAATTAGCTGTTAAAATTAGCTGTTAAAATTAGCTGTTAAAATTAGCTGTAAAAACCGGGTTTCGCGCGAGTGGCGCCTTGCGTTTTTACTTCATTCAGCTATCGGGAGATGTAATCACTTTTTTCTAGATAACCTACCGGAGAAGTTACGTAGGTAATTAACGTTTACGTTTTTCAGGAATTTTTAGTCAATGCGAACGAAAATTTTGGGGTTCAAATTCCAATTTTTTTGTTATTTCTCACTGCTCCTATTATATCTGCAAATTTTCAGGATTCCGCGGTTACGGTTATGTGATGATTTTTGTGTTAGTCAGTTTTATACGGAAACCTTTATTTTAACGGTCAATACCTCCATTTTTATAAGGAAAAAAGACCAATCTGTTGCGATTACGGATGTATTGCTATTCCTGAACAGTACAATGCCTTAAATATAATGAATCCAGCAACCATATCTCTGCTGTGAAGTGAGATAGTCGCCTCATATGTAATTTAATCGGCAACCATACCTTTTCATAGATACTACATTGTCATTGGTTTAGGCGGTGGTACATTCAAGATCAAACCGTACATGTCTGGCACTTTATCTTACCTTATCCTATCTAGATATTTTCTTAAGTATACTGTATAGACTGGATTTAATATTTGAACCTAAAAATGATATTAGACGAAAGTTTTTTAATGATATTATTGTTTTACTATATTTATCTATGTATATGTTCATTTTTTTTATTATCATATATACAATGACGAAAATCTTAAAACTAATTAAAATAAAAACCTAACCTAAACAATCTAAAGGGAGTCCGTGC
>DWON01004018.1:0-16967 GCA_018251015.1 Phocides pigmalion okeechobee | reverse complement strand
AAATTACTCCCGCGCCAATACTACTATTTAAAATACCAACTTGGCAGTGAACTATCGCAATTTAATGCGCGGTTTATTCGGACTAATTTGCAAAAAATACAATATAGTTAATTTGATACCTGCTAGTATATTAGTAGATGAATGTTTAACTCTTGTGAACGTGTTAAGACATTGCACTTACAGTCAGTTGGTACGAGCGGCAGGACTAACGATGTCGGTCAATCCAACGGCTGTGGCAGCAAAAGGTAACGTTAATAATAATAGATGTTTTCTTCACTTTGTCAATATTTCAATGTGACATCACAACATTGCGGGGTCCAAACGCTGTACGCTATTGTAGGAACTTTAGTAACCGTGTTGTAGATATATGTATATCGCAAACTACTATTATACAACCCGCCCGAACATAGTTCATTACTATTAAAGAAACAATCATTATAATAATAAAGTGGATTTAGAGTGCCCCTGCGGATATGGAAATGGCTAATTAAAATTTTGATAATACAGCGGTGAGTCGTTCAAACGCCGTTAGTGCTTGATGGTGCACTTGGCGGATCGTTCGCAATTCACAAGTGGAGCGCCATGGGTCTATGCGTGGTCAGCGCTTTATTAATATGTATACATATCCTAAAACATTCTTTGGAAAATTAAATACTTTTTAACCTACGCCCCACAACAATTTACAATAACAACAATCAAACAAACACAGATAAACAAACAACTAAAGGCATAATAGAAATCTAATTTAATCATGCCTTCCTTGCCGGGAATCCAATGCGAAGCCCTCAGCGTGTCAGACATGTATAGCGACAGCTCTATATATGTTTCTTAAGCGCCTATAAATTGTAATTATCGTAATCGATATTAATTGTATCTGCGACATGCACACACGAGTGAAGTGGTATTATATTTAGTTAAATATTCATTATGCATGTTCTAATTCAACCTATTTCTGAGAAGTATGTCATGCCTACAGAACTCTTGATTGGTTGTACACTTTTCCTAGTATTAAAACCATCTCGTCCGCAATGGTGGAAAAGAAACACTGACATTTTGTTGAACGACCCTTTTGAGTTATAAAAATGCATTCGGTCTTTTTTTTTATTCTACAAGTTCTATCAGGACTCTAGTTGGATTGACATAGTTACTTCCACGAAACTGGGGAAAATGACGTTTCTTTTTGCCCTTTCCGGCGATCGTAAGAAATCAAATCATGTTTGTTCTGTCACTTATATCTCTTTAAGTATGTTTTTTTGTAGTTATCATATAAAGTATTTATTTATAATATTATGAACACTTTCCACAGAATCAATTTTAGCCTCAATATATTTAAAATTATGTCATTTTATACAAAATTACATTTCGAGTTACCACTGCTTCATTGTCGATCTGTGTATGAGATCATACACAGATCTCTTCATAAGATATTACCTTTATTTATAATCTATACATATAAAAGAGTAAGTTGCCTGACGAATCCAGAGGTAACATACATACACGCATTCAATTTTGCAAAAAGATTCAATGTATAACGTTAATGTACGTGAACACTAAGAAAGGAATTACGGAAATTCCATCCCTAAGGGGGTAAATATTGATTAAACATGTGTGTGAATGTATAGTTAAAACATTTTCTGCGTGAGAAAAATCACGTAAAAGTTATACATAAACAGTAATGTGATACCATTTTTATGGGTGCTTTCTATATTAGTATGTTGAGAGAAGATGACAAAGCATACAAGCCCAAACCCGGAAGAACCTACACGTGTCCTCTGCAAGGATTAACAACACCAATGTATGAGGTATGACGGTCGGTTTATTTGGGGCACGCTTGACGCACGTCGTACTCTAGCGGTGACAGACTGTCGACCTGGTGCCTTGGAGTCGGTATTTCCCAGTGGTTTAGTGATTCACGCGCCGGCTGATGTCACTTGTAATCAAAATAGAAATTTAACTTTGCTTTCAAATTTCGTATATTTTTTGTCGTTTCCATTTCAACGTCGATTTGAGATGCCGTTGATGAATGCTTTCGAAGCGTCTTTCATCGATGTTTACGAATAAATCAATATAGCATTAAAATATTAAATCTTGCTTATTTACGAATTTACGGGTCAACGATTTAATGGTATGCCGCTGTGAAAGTCAAATGTTTTCTTGTTTCAAGTAACCGTCCCTTGTAAACGTTGCGAGGTCGTGAGTATTGGTCATCTGATTAGAATGGCTTTTTCAGATTATATCGAAATTCAAATACTTCTTAAGTTATTTACATACTCAACTCAACACATAATATGAATGTTAAAGTTATAATATAAAATGACTTCCTACCTTTAAAATATATTCAAATATTGCTTGTATATGCTGTCCTATATATAAACAACAAATTTAAACCAGCATGACGACGTCCGGAGACCTATTAGACTAGCAGGTAGGCGCCAGTATCTGACGGCCGTGTTTATGTTGGGACTCCAGTCAGCGCGTGAGTAATGGGGAGTCTCGCCACGGCGCCATACAACGCCACCACCGTGTCATCGCCTGGAATTATCTGATGACCAACCGCGTAATGATCGACCCATCGGTCCGTATGTTTTGACTTTCGCTTCTACTAGAATCTAAATACCATGTTATTAATTAAATATTAAGTATTAACGTTCACGGTTCTATTTCTATCAGTGAGCGTGTGTTATTTATGTATCGGTGATAATCTTTTGCCCCTTTACAAAGTTTCATTTCCATTCACATTTTCTCATCAAAATATTTATTGTTACTGGAAATAGATTTTGATAAAATATTATTATAAATATTTTGCATATAAAATATGACATCGTCTTCAATACAAAAATTGTATAAGTGTGTATATGT
The DNA here is from genome assembly GCA_018251015.1 of Phocides pigmalion okeechobee. Taxonomy (NCBI): domain Eukaryota; kingdom Metazoa; phylum Arthropoda; class Insecta; order Lepidoptera; family Hesperiidae; genus Phocides; species Phocides pigmalion. The sequence goes on along the minus strand of DWON01004018.1, from coordinate 14,108 downwards.
TCTAAAGTTATTTAAGAAGTCACATGTTTATAAAACAGTTGTTGTAAAAAATAAAAACTCACTGTTAACAAATTATCCAATAAACTATTACAATGATGTGATCTCAGCGTAATAATAGCGAGTATGAATGTCATTATAATAAATGATGCAAGAAATTTTACATTACATTTAAAAGATCAAGAAACGTAAAGAAAAACGGACTATCGAGTAAGTAAAATAAAAGCAGCCAAATGCAACTCGGCCTCGTTTACTGAAAGCTCCACGCGACCACACAATATATTTTTTGTTATTTATTTAGTAAGCAAAAGTGTTTTCATTCAGTTCGGAATTTTGTTATTTCATTTTACACTTTATGCTCACACTAGTATCGACACTTGTCCTAATTGTTTTAACGGTGTAGCACAAATAAAACATTGGAAAAGACAATTTTCCCATATCTATCGCCTTATTTGTTAATAGAGTATCAGCCATAATATTCAAATTGTCATATGACTCAAGAGGTACTGCGGTTCAAAGTAGCGACAAAACGAACGGACATCCTGGGCGTCCTGTCGGCTTTCTTACAATTTTAATGATAATGACCATAACACAAAATGTGAAAAATTTACCTATCTACTTATTAAAATTGTTGAAAAATAGAGTTCCATTATAGATCGTAGAGTCCCTTTCACCCGTGGCGTACGAAATCATGAAAAGCATATTTGCTTCTCAGACTGGTCAACCAAAGTATTGTGCAATCAATTTACTATAGCATAAGATGTATGTTTGGTGAATTTCATTAACGAATTTGCACATTTGCGTTCGTCTGGGACCACGCCAAGACAAGGTTATAGATGATCACACTTAAATAGAACTTGTCTTTGTTTGAACAAAACTAGATTCATATATTTTCTTCTAACGAAATTTAAATTTTCTTGTAGCTATATCTTTTGTGGCGAGTGCAGTAATTAAAGTCGTTTATTTATTTTGTTCCGTTTTAATATTTTTAAAATTGATCTAGGGATTGCTTACGGAATTTGAGATTTTAAACACCTGTGACGGATTTCTTATTGCAAAACAAGTGACTAATTCTTGTATGTATATTACAACAAAGTTTTTACATTTCATCTTTGTCGTCCATAAATTTTATATTTCAGATTCAAATTTTGCATGCAGATGCAAGAAATTTAAATAAGATGCGATGGTTAATAGTATCCTTTCCATCTGCGTGATTACAATTTGTTCTGAATTCTATAACATCATTTAAAAATGTATGTTTTTATTATATACCTACTGTTACTTTACTGAATACAATAGAAGCGGTTAATGCTGTACAACGATAACTTCATATTTTAAATCCTGTTAACGCGTCATTTATGTTCTCCGCCCCCGTAATTTGTCAGTTATAAAAAATATAGAGATTTTGGCTAGTCTGTGAGGCGTAAGCTGTTCGGTGCGGTAATACGGTGCGTAGGCGCCGGGAAAATGAGTCGTAGGCGCCAATCACCCCTGTCGCTGATCCTATCCTTTATTTATATCCTAATTATGTAATTGAGACTCGCCCATCTTTGTTGCTGAACAAACATTTCAATGGCTTCGCAAAGATAAACTTGATCTGATTCCAACTTTTATATCAATTATAAGACATATTGTTTTAATAAATTGAAGGCATACTGACGTTAAATATGTTACAACGGATGATAAAGATTAAACATACTGTAGTTTGACCTAAAAGATAATTTTGAAAATAGATATAAAGTGCATTTCGAATTACACACAATACAGTATATACGGGTCCATAGACGACGAGTAAAGTAATTTAAAATATCACAAGTGTAAAAAACTATATTTTTCGTTAATAGCGATTTTCAAATTCAAGTACCTACACCATTTTTTATAGTTTCTTACAAAAAAGAAAAAAGCTGTATATTCCGTTTCCCACGCAATAGTTAAACAATAAAGGCAAACAGCTGTGATGGCTTTAGAAACAAACGTAAAGAAATAAATAAATAAATATTTATTAAACGTTTTTTCAGATTTGCTCAAATGTATACACGAACTTCTTACAAATTTTTTTTTTACCTGAAAATATCTAGAATTCTTACGTAAAGATCGAAGACCGTTGTTGGGGCTCCACGCGGGCAGGATGGCACGGCGACTCTCGTTTAACAATAAGAAGCAGGGTTCATTTGGGTGCACGAGATACGCAAATTTGGCAGAGTTACGGAATCATCTGCGAGCGTCAAAGTCGAGGCCGCGCGGATGTGTCATTGTAATGACGTCTTTCCAAGCTTCTTCCATGAAATTAAATACAAAATTCGGTTTAAACGACGTTATTTTACATTGGTTTCCGACAACACTTGATTTGTGTGAGCTCTGTTCGTTACATCAGGCTATAATATATGTACTATCTACAATTACAACGTGGGCCAACTCTTTGTTTGTCATTCGTAATTTCTAGTGGTGATCGTTCGTTATTTATAAATGTTAGTATCTAATAAAAGGTCGGGCCACTATTGTAAAAGCTAAACGTATCAATTCTAAGTTAGTATTAATATTTTCATATGTTTAAATATCTCTATTAATTTAATAACATTATCGTTTATTAAATAAAATATTTATAGAGCTTTATTTTCTATTAAGACATTAAGAAACTCGATTTCGATAAGTTTTATATTCACATAACAGGATGTTTATTTACAGTGGGGGAAAACAAACAAGCTGGGCGATTGTAAAATATGAGTAAACTTGTAACTTGTTGTACTGATGTAAGTAACTCGATGACCTCGTCAACATTAGAACACGCATCAATCAAGGTTAAATAGTATATTCTGAGAAAAAACCGCCGCAAACAAAGGTATGAGTATATCGACGGTAATCGCCTTATAAATAGCGCTGGTTTTTATTTATTTGACCACGATGACCAAGTCACCAATGATGTATTTCCTACAAGAATCTAATGGAAAAATCATGGACAGGTAAGTATTCATGCGGGGTTTCCCTTACTATTGAAGCAATATAAATACATATAACAAGCGCTCTTCCAAACTAATTGTTGTGTTTCAAGCCTCGTATCAACAGCTTGAGGGAAAATTGTATTAAATTAAATAGGCTAAAGCCTGCTTTCCATATATAACATCCTTATAAATACACAGTAAATTATTATCTTAACAGTGCACAGTAGGAGTTCCGCCATATTCACCATCTTATAAATAAAAACCGTTCTTGTTGCTCTTTTTTATGGTGAATGAGCCAATAACATGAGCAAGTAAATTTACGTGATAACATAAATATTATGTAAAATTCCGTAACTATACGGTAACATTAACTGAATAATATTATACAATCTCTTCTGTGGAGATATCTGTTATCCGTCTAATTATTGTTGCAACAAAAGCTGCACAACTACGTTAGCAATGTCAAGTGTCACTCAAGCCCATAGACGACCATTATCCCAAAGAAAGTTTTATCCAAATTGCAGAAGTTACAGTTATATCTGACGTTCATCTCGATCATCCCCAAATTTTATTAGGTTTTAGACTACTTGAACCAGGCTACTTGAACAACCCATTTCTAGATTCATTGAACTGAAATGGAATAGATATTTCTGTCTTGAACCAGCGGTAAATAGCGCTGTTTTGTTCTGAAACAAAGATGGGTTCAGTTTTGGCATCCCACCTGTTACTTTGGAGAAGTAACAACGTCCCTGTCATCAACGTGTAGAAATTATGATGTACATGGAGTTGGTTAGAGATGTTCTCGTGCGCCAGCGATCGCTTAACAACAGACGTTGACGCTTTTTTTTATTTAGAGATACGAGAAGCTATGTCATTTAACTTATCTAAATGCACTCGTCGTTGTAATATTAGTGAATCAAACGTAATAACGTTGTTCTATATCAGAACATATTTTATAAACATTCTCCGACAATTTAATAATAATTCTCGCATGTTGATATCATTCAGACGCAGTGACGTTTCTGCCTTAATAACTTTGTTTTGTGATCCTTTGATCTCCTGAATAGCGCACTGAAGCTTAACCTTCTAGAACGTGATAAAATTATGTTTAATATTGTAATAAGGAATGGCATAAATTGCTCCAATTTATTTGACATGAAATAAAATGTTTACTAGTTCGTGACTATTACTTTGTATGTTATAATTATTATAGCATGTAGTCAACACGACCCAATTGATTTTCTAAGTTGCATCCAGGCTGGATTCATTGTTTTTATGATTTCTTATAATTTGCCGTGAAGCAAATGTTACGCTTTTGTTGGCGACGTGTGGTTGCCGGCTACATTTATATCAAAAATAAAGTCATCACCTTAGCACTAAAGAGCAGTAATGAATCTAGGTACGACTTGAGACAGGACTACAGTTACAAGCGAAGTGACCGTCTATATAAGATCTCGGACAGGACTGTCTGAAATTGGATGTGTATGTGCATGGGTGTTAGCGACCATGTATCATCAGGTGGCCTGCTCATTATTTTGCCCCTTTTCTAACATTAAATATGCATCCGTTTCTAGTATAAATAATGTTCATAATGACTGAAAATAAAAAAAAATTGCAGTCATTATGAGAACACAATATTTTTTGTGGAGCATTGATTTGGTTATAGATTGTTCTGAAGTCAGTTAAATCTGATGGAAGAGTTGAAATTAGCGCAAAACAATGATGTTCATTGAAATTAAATATTTACTGTTGAGACGTACACTTATAATTTAATCTTGGTAAATAAAACCGTGAGGGTGATTAGTTTTATTATTCGATAATTTTAGCTTTTTTGATATTTGTGTTTATCTTTCATTTTTAATATTTTCTGTCAATTTGTGGTCGTAAAAATGACAGATATATTATATATAAGTATATAAGTTGTATTTCTGTTCATCGAAATTATGATTAGATGATATTAGGAAGACATAGTTTCATTCAGATATCCGAACCAGGGTAACAAATAAAAGCCAAAAGATAGCCAACTCACGTTAAATACAGAAATGTTATTGTCATGAACAATAAATGTTAATTATATCAACAAAATTACTCAGCGAGACCCTGATTTAAAAAAGACCTGAAGGTTTTAATATAATACAACAACAAGAAGTTTATTTAGACATAATTTACGTGGTAATTACAATATTGAAAACGAATTATATTAAAAGCCTAACCTAAACAATATATTAATTTACATGTAATTCAACTGTTCTTACTTTTAAAATTGAACGGTGTTGTCGATGTTACAAATTTTTCATTTTACGTTGAATTACTTCATTTCACGGAAATTTTTACTGTATAAGTTTATGTAAAGTACATTTCATTCCCATACTTATTATAGATATACTTACCTATAATTTCTGTTGCTAGTAATGTTGAGATATGAAACTGAGATATTTCGTAAAAAAATGTGTAAGTCAAAATTAGTTTAGACCGTGCAATATTAAATGTAATTGGTATAGTACTTTCTACTATCTGTATTCAAGTAAACAACATTTGTACGAAGTTTAATTTACACATATAAAATGGTAAGATGGCTGTCAGAGCCGGAGATTACCGCACAGTCAAAACCGCCAACATATTTCTCTGCTGTAACTATGTACCGCACGCCATTAGGGTCCTGATCCCACTTCTGATGTCCACGCCAAGGATGACTAAGAGCGAACGCTGACATCTTCGGAATTTAGAATTCATGTTTTGAATAAAGTTTTCTACTTACTTCCAACATTATTATAAATTTATAGTGTTTTCTAAATTTAACAATGAAACGGGCAAAACTGACAGATCCATGATTACAATACATTCACAAAGTTTCAATACAAATTAAGATAAATTCACTTCAAAACTTCCACACAGGACTCTATCCTCGTGGGTCCAAATAAAAAAACATGATCTCTCGCCAAATCGTAACGTCTGGTCACTGCGTTTTATTTACTACAAAGACATTTGCGCAAGCATAGCCGCGAGTGAAAGCTAGCACATTTACATCTATTGTATGCAATTAGTGGTCTGGTTCCTAAATTAGCAAGTCTTATTGGTAAAGACTCTGTCGTTATTATCACCGTTTGATCATAAATTTGTTCCGATCACAGTTTGTCCAATTACGTGCTGTGAATGCTTGCAGCGTAATTAAGTGGTTAGTCGTCGTGTGGGCACTTTAGGGCAGAGCTTGCCACTTTTTCATCAATCTCCAAGTTTATAACTGCAAGCGAGTGCGTCAGGTCTCTGTGATTTGCAACATGCCTGTATCCTAGTTTAAGTAATATTTACTCGGTTTTAGTGTAACTCATATTAAAATTCCACAAAGATTTAAATTCTGTCAGAAATTCTGGTTTTCAAATTAGTAATTAAAAATCTTTGAAGCACTATTTAATTTACTTTTTTTTAACTTACACTGAACGATGTGGGTCTTCTTTTATCTTGCTCCATTGTCTGGTCCGGTCGAGATTACCATCTGTATGGCTATCTACTCACCAAAACTGATTCAATAAGCTTAAATACGATATGTAGTGTAAATGTGTAGGAGTTAGCTATTTCGAGAACTGTCCTGGCTCATCATGGAGTCGAAGTTACCATATGATGTCAGTGTCATCGAAATAAGTAAGAATTCTGAGGATAGTCAAACACTTTTCAACCAAGCTCTCTCATTTTTGCTAAGTGATCTATTTGAAATCTGTTGTTATGCTGAAATTAATTTCGTGGTTTATTCTCTGCACTGACTGTTGGCAGTAGATCAGAGTTGGTAGTAGAGCAGAGTTAAAAATTCTAGTAAATTATGTTCCTCCTATTCCACAGTCTGTCTACATTGTACAATCTTGACCGTGATCTTTACTATACGTTCATGTCGCTAAGTCATCTACGCCAATTTTTAATATTTCTTTTTCTTAAACATGTTTTATTTCTTGTTAATACATATTCTGCCCAATATAAGCTGCCCAAATATGGAGCTTTATAGTAGTAGAGAGTAGAATATACTTAAACTCTTTCAAATTGATCAAACCTGGTATGCAGCCGATACCCAAAAATAATATGCTGATCTTTAGCAAATTTTACCAATTTTGTATGTACCGGGACGACCAGTTCGATATGTACAGTTATCACAATTACAGTGGTATGAAAAAATCAGGATGGTTTAGAAATTTGTTCATATACAATATAAAGCAAATAAAAGGAATAAAGGTTGACATCTTATTAAATCTACTACACGTATAGCCGCTTTGATAATTTGGCGGTCTCCGAACTCTACATTTCTTATTTTATCAATTTTATAATAAATATTTCATCGCATTTCATATTTTTCAGTTTTATAATTCTCGGAAAGCTGCATTTCGACGCACGCGATTTCTAGAGAGTGTACCAACGTGTACCTACTGCCAAGATTTTCGTCGTTTTAGCAAATATTCACTTGCGTCATTGCGAACAACGATCGTAGTCGTTACAAGCGCTGAATGGCTGTCGAGTGAATGAAGTGAGGCGCTCCAGTCGCCGCAAGCGCACCCAGCCAGCGAGCAAGTCAGTGTCCGCTTGCGGTCCGTACGTGTCAGTCGCGTCTAGTGTCTAGTGCGTAACTCTCGCCGTGTCGCTCGTCGGCAGTGCCAGTGCCTACATAAGATGCTTGCGTTCGTCGCAGTGGATACCGTTTGTGTTACAGTTTTGAAAAGTGTCTAAAGTGGATTCCGGACTCTACTCGGCCGTGGAGCACGCGCAGCGGCTCGAGCGCTCCCAGGCCATGTATGTCATAAATATAGGTAAGTCCGCAATCCTTGCACATTCCTCACTCTTCACCAGCTCAATAATGGAACCAGACAGAACCGGTACCCGTCCGGCCGAACGAGCCCACCTCAAGCCACGAACGGATAGCTCGTCGTTATCGCGTTTTAGACCTAGTTTTTTTTTTGCAAAGCTTTCTCCTCAATGTTTTTAAATGCCTCTTACATACATCCCGGTGCGAATTCTTGAAATTGGTTCTGCGGTCGGTGACTCGTATAAACAACTCCAATGATACCATTTGAAATTGTATGTTGTTCATAGCGCACTCGATATGCCTATGTATGTTTTAGTACAGTTCACGTACAACGTGTGGGCGTGTGTTAGTGTGTTTGCGCTATCGGTGTTGCTATTTTTGTATCTCTCATATGTGTTAGCGTTCAGTTGTTTGGATAGCACGACACGCGTTTGTGTGAGTCTTGTATCCGCGTTCGGTTTCTTATCATTTTCTTGCTTGATACCGGCCAAATTACCTACTGTCTTTAAGTACCATTTACATTGAAAAGACATAGTGCATTGCGACTTTTAATAGAAGATTTGAAGTTTGGTAGCTTAACCAGGGGAAGGGATCCTTTCAATTTGAGACCTGCCTCGTAAAAGAGTTCTCTAGAGGCTCTTATTCCCTTAGCTTTCTATCAGGAAATTGAAAGTTGTAGCTTAGGGACTCCTGACGTTATTTCATTATTTTCAAAATAAATACGTGACTTACTACTTCTTCTGCCAATAAAGTGAGTTATAATTTAAATGAATAATTTCGTTTTGAGCTTACCCTTCATTAATGACAAGGCAGCTGAAAAGTTTGTCTGTGGTGTTGGAATACTAAAGATTACCGTAACGTATGTACGCGTAACCGAGTGCATAGGAAATCAATGTAAAAAGTCGAGAAGCAACCTGATTATTGATCAACATAGATGAAAAACGTTTATATTTTATTCATTTTAATCAGACACGAGTCCATATAAAATTTTAGTAACTTATTATACTTATCGCCATTAGAGGAATTAGTCCAATAAAGTAATAGGAAAAATTGTAATATCGCGTCTTTTCGAATTGAAATGTCAGATCAGCTGTTAGGAGCTCCAAAAGTAATAAAGAAACTCGTCCATAGGAAGAAATAAAATTATATTTTTTGAATCCATTTCCTATAACGTTATGTTATAACTCTTCCTCTTTAAAAATATGTAATTCAAACGTTAACGTAATGTTCATAATAGATGAATAAAATTCTGGTTTTTTGTTTACTGAGACCTTTGCTCTCCACGTACAGTAATGGTGGCAACAAAACATCTAAAATTAAACAGTTATGTAAAGCTCGTTATCTTTTCAATGATAACAGGCAAGTAAGGAAGTTCATTTAAGTGGATTTTTTAATTAAGTTCTGCTAGTGAATTAGCTTCACTATTTGCTTTTTCTTTATTCTAAGGAGGTTCAATACAATTTACAACCTTAAAGGATTGACATTTACGTTGTACAACTGTATCTATTCTGTTACTCTCTGTTACTTCCGTCTTACTTCTTTCATGATCATTAATCACAGCATCATCGTCAATCGTTTATGTTTTTCATTTGATTTCGCTTACAGTGTTTATATTGTTTATAGAGTAGATATGGAAGTCATAGATTGGAAAAAAGATTGCTTTTATGTTATACTGCTACTTGATGATTATATCATTTACTGATATTTATTTCTTCCTACAAATCATTCACATAGTAACTTAGAATTACCCACTTCCTTACTCATTATTTAATTACATATGGCCCGAAGGTTTGAAAATTGTCATAAATTACCAGTTCAGTGTTGAACATTAACGAGCTTAAAACTAGAATTTTTAAGTAATTTCCAAATAGAGAGATTCCCAAATACGAGAATTTTCTTCTCACTTTGTTTTTATATGATAACTTGACTATAAATTAACCAGTTATTATTTATACAGTATTGTGTGCCGCAATCCGCACACTGGTCTAAATTTATGGGTTTAAAAACGTTTCAAGCAGTTTTCCAAAAATCCAAAAATTTTATATACATTATCTTAGCTAATTTAACTTTTGCTTTTGATAATCTTGTTTTGCGTTACTCAAGATCTGATGACGAAATCTTTCGATTTAGGATGGGGTTTTTTTTACCTTCGCTGTTTTAACACAACTGAAGATAACTATTTAACCGATACTTAAAAAAAGTGTTGAAAATTAATTATCAATAACAACAAACTCTTTAATAATGTAGGTTCCACTTACTTCCTTACCTGATTTTGCGGGAAACTGCCCGTTACACTAAGCATTTCAAAACTGTTAATTTAACATTAGTGTTTACAGTTATAAGAAGGAATTATTTCGTTCAATAGTGGGTTTTTGCAGACTTAAACTTATGTATAAAGTAACATTCTGATTTAATTACTTTGACCTTGTAGAAGTTTTGCAATATTTGCATTATTTTTGTTTAAAAAAATATTTAAGTAATCTTACACTTGTCAGAAGTTATCCGTCCATATCGCCGTGAATCGGTTTACAATACGATAAAATTTATGAACTTGATTGATAAAGAGCATATTAAAAATTCTCCCTAAAGGAGCTGTCGATTACACGTTTGTGATAGTGCGGTCACACGACTCACGATACTTCGATAAGTAGAAACACGTATGACAACCTTATTACCGCTTCCATTTCTGCAGTAATACGGCATTGTACTCGATTTTTCCGTGCTATCTCCAGTTGTATGAATCAGTAATGCAGGTATATTCCATTTCGTAATATGTAATGATATTTTAATCAGATATTGAAAATGTGACGTTCAGAGTAGAGTGCTCAATGATATAAATTTGCTTAATGGTTGGGTATATGGGTAAGGGTCTGCGTTGAGTAGACCTTTTCGTCATGACTGTGGACATTAGTAAACAACTCCATATAAAAAGGAGTTTCGCTTGAAATCGCTCACATATACTTTGTAGCGCCTAAGGAGATGATCAGCTCTTGTAAGCAAATTTAAGAATTCCTTAACGCTAATGGGAATGTTGGTAATAGGTTTCCAAAAGAACGATGAAGGTTCTGCTATAATTCAAACGTTAATTTTGCATTAGGTATTTATTGATGAACAATATTTTGTAGTAATTCCTAATTAGTCAACAATAATTGTCATTGGATAGAGAGATAATCGATTTTTTGATTATTTCTGCTATTCAAATTTAATTAAGAATGTTCTATTGTGGCACCGGTTTTTAAATCTGTTTTTAACAGTAAAATTGCCTATTTAGCATGTTACTGCCTTGAAAATACCTAATTATGATTCATTACATTTTTTTTATTTTCTATCATACTCATTTAATGATAAAATAATAACATAAGATCAAAAACTAAATTAACTTTCTTACTTACTATTTTGACAGCCTGAAGTGTTGAAATCTTAGTACATTCCGTTACGAGGGTAGGGAAGACTGATTAAAAGGTTTCAATGTTACTTCTGTGATACTGTACTCTAAAAGAATGCTGTTGCCACGATGTATGAATGCTGTGTAATAGGAGTGCTTAATAGCAAGTGGCTGTGAGCGGAACCAGTCGCGCCCGCGAGCGCTCCAGAAGCGCAGACGCAGCGGCGACCCGCGGCCGCTGACCCCAGCTGCCGGAACCCTGTGATGGATGGCGCTCGCCCAGACATTGACACACATTCCCCACTCCTCAATCATCGCTCCTCGCACAGCTCACCTGACCCACTATTACTTCTTTAATGTTATTCAAGGAGCAAGCAGACAAACAATTGATCCCAATTTACGCGGACGTCACGAACATTTTATAGGCTCATTTATATGCTCATGTAGAGCATCACAAGCTCCTTAAAGTTAATACAAGTCTATTACCCAATATACTTTTTGTAGTCTGCCTTTATTATTGAATGCATCCGTAATAGCCAAAAAAGATCTTAAATAAGGTCACGGTTACGTTTTTCGGTGCGAGATCTTTACACGGGATTGTATTATATCAAGCCCAAGTGCAAATATTTGTTACGAAAATCCATAATATTTCATTGTATTATGTTGGCCTTAATTGCATTACTCACTCAATACATTACGTGTCAACGACCACGTTTCGTTGAGTGTTGGGCTCAAGTCGAACAGAAAAAAGAATTAAAGTTTGCCTTATCTTATCTACAAAGTGTAGTTATATGATCTCGAGCCTTCTTAACCTTATTTTAGAATAATAAGGAAGGAAATCTTTCAGTTTTAATTGTTAGTCTGCCATAATTTTAAAATTATCTCAATTCTTCTTGTCTGCTAGCGCGCTTATAGCTTTAGTTGAATTTCACCCAATATCACATATTCTTTTTTGCCAGAAACAATGTCAAATTACGAGGAAAGTGGGTTACATTTAGTAAGAAACGCTTCTTCGTTAACATATGACTAATGATTAATGTATTTCTCACCAAGTTTCGTAAAATGGCCTAAATCGTGTCATGTAATTAAAGAACGTCCTCTGATCAGTTTCATATGACGCCAGATGAGTCCACTCGGTGAAAACAATGCATTGATCCCGGTGTTGCCGGTGTAACAATTGAGGCAACATTTTTCCGCGTTACGTCAGAGTAAATGACGCACGCGCAGTTTTGCTACCGAAATAACATGCACGTCGTCTAGACAGCGACAAATCGTCGCATAATGTATTGGGTAACGAAGGACATGGTCTCAGACTGATTCTGTGCTCGACTTCTCCTAAGCACTTCTCTGAAAGATTTCAACTGTGCCGTGAAATGATAGAAATAATAGTGTTGAGATAATATTATATGATTTAACAACTATTATTTGCAATTCATTCATGTTGTCATGGATCTGCAGTACTGTTAGCACGCAGTTAGCATTGAAGTTAATTTATTAACCAACAGTCATTTGGGTCATTCGTTATTGGCAGATGTGATTGAAATCTAACAATTATTATTATATTCAGAAAAAATTACTAACGATTTACAGATGAGCTTGAATTCTTATCATAACTTTTTAATATAAAGAGTAGCAAAGGACTGTGCAAGTCATTGTTGACTAGTTACTGCAGCCTATGCACAACTTTATACAACTAAACTAAATTACAAACAAAAGTTGCTTCACGACGGATTATAATCATCATACCCACTTTCAACTAATACACCTTACAAAGTTTTAGTCACTTTCACCTTGTAATGGCACAGCATCAAGTTCTAATGAATCTTGATAGAAGCTACTTTAAAAAGACGCAGATGAATTTCACGTATCTTGTATAACATATTAATACTTTAAATTTCCGCTATTACTTTTAAAGGAATACACCGGAGTGTTAATATTTTGCAATGACAGTCGAAGCCCCAAATAGTATAAGCAATTGTAGAAATTGATGTATACTAGCTTAAAGAAAATTCTTTATAGACAAAACATCCATGTTACCACAAGGAGATAGAACGTGGTGACCAATGAAACAGCGTGGAGTGCAATATCCTCGCAAACACACGACTTTGCATACTAATTAATTCGACTTTTATGGTCTTAAATCTATTTATTATAAATTGACTGACTGAACCAGAGATCAACGCATAGTAGAAACAGGTAAATCCAAAATACAAAAATTTAGCGGAAAGATTCGTTATATAGTGTAAATGTACTACGAGAGGAATTTTGTAAATTTCACTCTTTGGGAGATAAAATGGAAGATGGAAATGTGTATCATTTTTCTTGTTCCCTTGCCTCAAGTATATATATAGGATAAAAAAATAGCGATTTAAGCCTCAGGAAGAAGTGGTCTTTCTATAAAAATAATGTAGCAGTTAGTTTTTGCCGTGTAATTTTCAATCTATCTTGTTCTGTTTAACCGATTCTAAAGTACTTACTTTTCTATAGGAAATTCAAGTGTTCGTGAAACTAAAATTGTTTTGTTAATGGTTTTATTGGGGATTTTTTGTGTTATTGTCAACATTGTCTACCTGCAACAGGTTAATTTGCAAAAAGATTGCCGAGTTCCGAACAAGTTTCTACGTGAAGTGTTCTTGACGCAAAGTGTAACTTCCAGTGAGAGCAAAGCTTACATTACTGAAAAACTTTCAATTGCGTCTTTAAAATATTTCCTAAGAATCATAAGAGGTTATTTATTGATGAATCGAACAATTCAATTTTCGGTTACTACATTTTTGCTAACAGTAAGATTCTGATGTTTTGAACTTCCATACGTATTACTATTACTTTCGTGTGCTCTGTCGGTAAACGATTTGACATACTCTAACAATGTATCTTTAATGTACAAAGCGTGTTCTAGGGGAAAACATTTTAAAATTTTCATTATAAATAGTATTTTGTTTTTAAAACAACGTGAATGTCAAGTAAAAGATAGTAAATTCATATTAATTACATAACTCTTTTA
>DWON01004017.1:0-16968 GCA_018251015.1 Phocides pigmalion okeechobee | reverse complement strand
ATTGGAGGCGACCATCTTAGTCCTCAAGAGTAGGAACGCATCCGCGTCCATCCTTAAATAGAACTTGTGTTCTATTTAAGATTGGACGTGGTTGCTCATGGGCTGCAGTGACCACTTAACATCAGGTAGCCTGCATGTCCTTTTCTTACTTATTCATAATAAATAAAGAATGTCTTCATTTCATATGAAGTTATTAAAGTTTTATGAAAACAATTTCATAAGTACTCCGTGTTCTGCAAAAAATATATATTATTAATATAATAAGCAGTGCAGTAAAAATCGCGATTCTTAGTGAGTACTCATTACATTAAGTAGGTTATGTTTGTTGACTTCACATCCTGACCATAAAATTAATAGGTATATATTTGGTTTATGGTTTCAGTTCGTGTTTTGTCAAGTTTATCTTCTATTACTCTGTGCATCGCATGCAGTTGGTCTCATCAATAACCCTCTAAATTTAGTGTGTTTTTTAAGAATTATTTTAATTGTAGCGATCTCTATAAGATTGGCCTCCACTGTATCATTTAAGGTAGATATCACAGAAATTGATGTATATTACACTAATATAAAATATAATCTCTGTAAAATTAGAATTTAGCTCTAAAATTGTTTAAAAAAATAATAAAAATATTGGGTTTCTTAAATTGATAATTATATGTTATTACGAATTATCAATGTCAAAAACTTAAACGCAAACGCAAACGCTAAGCTAAGCATTAGCATAATACAAGACTCAAAGATTGACGAAAGAAAATAAAAAAGAGTGTAGGTTCCCTTCATACATAATATTATCACTTTAATAGTCTGTATTTTTATAAAATATGTCCAATGTTTGAAATATTGCAACACTTTAGATATCATTGTCATATCGCGGGAAATCAACAGAAACTCAATTATTTACTGAAATTTAGTCACAGCTCATAAAATAATTATCATAAAAATCCTAATATTAATTTTTTTTTTATATGTTTGATATATTTCCTTTAATATGTTTGAATGGGCTTACAGTGGTGCGAATAAAGCCGTCCCTCGCAATGTTGGTCCCGAATGTGCATATTTTTTACCACCTCAAAGACAAATAATTGAAACTATTGTAGTAACAGCAGCTTGCCTATATATAATAGTAAGTATAAATGAGGAGAACTGTTAATTGTACCGTTTTTAATTAAATTAATACATAATCGATATAAATTAATTTAATACATGTGCGATTAATTTTAGATAGGTATTCGTAATTATAGCAAAAAATGTATGTAGTATAATATTGTGACTAAATATGTTAAATTAATTTAACGGTTGGTGATTTTTCGCAGACAAAAACTTACCCCAAATTACAAATTTCTGAAGATACCAACTACGTTAAGAGCGACAGAGGAGGCAAGAGATTACTTGTGATTCTATTGGCATTGCTTTGGGGGATGGAGATAGGATTTAAGTTTGCATCACGTACTGTTATATATTTACTTAATCCCTGTCATGTTACTACTTTAATACAGGTTAGTTATAATACATTTATTCATTACACACATGTACTATTCAACATAATTATACATATCCACAATTGTAATGCCTTTAAAACAGGACTATGAATTAGTTTATCAATTAACGCATCATTAACATATAATGAAAGTGATGTGCTGTATTGATTTTGTATTTTATAAATGTTATTATTGTATATTGATTTAAATACATTTTAAATTTTATGTGATGAACTCCTCCCATTATCATTTTTTCCGTCCCACTGCTGGGCATTGGTGTCACCCCAGAATAAGAAATGTTAAATTATATTAAATCATGCTGGCTGACCGCAGATTGACAGGCTATACAAAACTGAGGTCATTGTTAAGAACTCACACATGTAGGGTTCCTCATACTCCCTCATGAGAACCTTCACTTATAAGTCTAGTGATAATAAATTTATATTAATATACATAAAATAGAGAAATCAGAGATGAATGTCAGTGTCAATGATTTGAACCCTGTATTTCTACCACTGAATCAATGCTTATTGTACACAAAAACTTACAAGTTATTGGTTATCAGCTAGTTTTCTAAAATGTAACTCTTCCTTTTTGATTATGTTTAACATGTATGTAGCAAATCATTTAGATTACATGGATTTAACCTTATGCAACTTTACACTACTATAGGAAATGGTTTCTTATCGCTTATGTTTGTATCAATAGGCTTATGACAAATATATTTATATATGCTTTTGGGTTTATTAATTGAATACATATGAACATATAATATGAATTACCCTTTAACATTATATTGTAATTTAGCTAATGCCTGATAAATTGTTCATTGGCTTCTATTCTTTCTTTTCATCTGTGTAACCTGTATCCAGCAATGTGAAATGTATGTTTTGATATGGAAGGGTACTATGGGCATATAAATAATGATAAAATTTTTTTAATTCAAAGCAATATTTTTGTATACTTTTATTTTATTTATCATTAGTACAGTTTTAACCTTTTCTTATTTTCCAGATATACTTGTTGTCAGCACCACCAAGTAAGACTGTTACTGCATTGTTTAGAATACACTTGAACCTTTTGAATGGACCTCTTTTAGCATTTCTATTTCCAGAAACTGCTTCTAGAACAGTAAGATATCACCATTATTATTTGTAAAGATTTCAAAATTTTATTCTTTATTTAAAAATGTAATTGTCAGATTTTAGCAGAAGCTGCACTATATTGGATACAACACGGGATGATGTTTGTAATCCCATATTACTTGTTGCGGATTGGAGGTATGTTAACATTACATATTATAAAAGTTTGTATTTTATATGGAATAATATTAAGTGAAATGTAGTTTTTAGTTAAATGGTAGGTTTGTTAAAAAATACGAAAATTGGTTTTTATTGTCCTCTCTAGAAAAGTATTATACACTACATAGAGTTCTGTAAAGACAGAAATACGTGGGTATCTGAGAGCTGAAGATCAGCATTTGATCAAGAATAAAAACTACACTTTTTCTGTTTATCAATTCGAGTTGCTATGCGACAATTTCTTGCTGTAATGGTCAATTGGTCCTTGGAATGATGACCTTCACACATCAAGTTATCAAAGTCCCTGGAACAATTTTGTGAAATGGAATTTTTTTCTCAAGTTTTTGTCATAAGGGAGTGTTCTTCTCATATTACCTGATCTAACTTTCTTTCTTATCTTTTTAATAATGATTCGTCTTCAATAATATCCCTAAATATTGGGTTATTCCCTAAAGCCACATGTTTTAAAATGTTGTACCTAATTAATGTTTTCATTTTAGTCCACCATTTTTTTGCAAATGTTATCTATTTTTCCGGTAATGCTGTGACCAGACGATTTACGATTGAACTAATTTTATGCTACAATTACTAAGATCACATTAGGTCTATACACAATACAACTTGTTTTGTTTTTCGCGCTTTACGTCGCATTTTTTTGTTTTTGAATAAAATTTAAATGTGGAAGTTCTTTGTTATTTTCTAATTTTATTGTACAGAGAAAAATTAAAAACACAGTTGTATTTTTCATGTTTCCTATTATTTCTAAAAAGTCAATTTTCTCAAAGGGGACTTGACTATCCAGGTATAAATAGTAAAAAAAAGATTGATCACGACTTTGTACATTAATGACATAAACAATACGTTTTTTATCTTCGACATAATTAACATAATTAATTCAGTCTTTCAGTACTTGAATTTCCTCAAAATATTTAATTTACTTTCCTTAATTTTTAGGTGTGTATAATGTGGAACCACTTTGGGATTTCAATTGGGCTATCTTCAGCTACTGTTTAAATTTGTTATATCACTTCATTATCCTACAGCCAATTGCAATAGTAAGTATTTTTTTGTATTTAATAAATCATTAATTTATCCATGTTATTGTTGGTAACTGTAAATAAGAAAAATATATATGTTAGTACCAAAAAATCGAAATAAACTGGATGCGTCGTAAGAGTAGTCAATGCATCACTTGCACGTTAGGGGCATTAGGACTGATGGATAATATTTTTTTTTGTTTAATAAAAGCGTCATGGTTTTCGAATTTTGGCGCATTTTAAATACTCTTGTTCACTCTTTTCAATGGGATGGCCATAAATCAATACTGTGAATGAGAACTGCTGTTTTTGTACTGCAGGCATCCTTTTTGAATTTAATCATTTGATTTGACTTCACTTCTAGGCTTCTACAAAAATAATGTGTACTGTATATATATTTAACCGTACATTTATTTTTAGCCTGCCCAAGTCAACTTGAACCACATGCTGTGCCCAGCTATTTTGGATCCTTTCGACGGCCCTTGGTACCGTATAGCTGCTGTAACACATCAAGCAATACTGTGTCCGTTGCTCTGTAAATTATTTTGTCTTATCTCAGAATTTTGTCTCACTAAGTTCCCTCCGACTAAAGTCAAACCGCAAATGAAAGATCACTTGCAAGATTCAAAACTTTTCAAAGAACAGAAACAAGAACACATTAATTAGTGGCTTAAGGTAAATTTAGGTTACATAAGTACCTTATATAAATATATTTCTTTCACAGCCTTAGGTTACTCTGTTGGGTCCTGGAATAATTCGGTATGGCTGTGTCTAGTCAATAAGGACGGTGAAAGATAAGCTTATTAATAAGATTGGTTTTAATTTATTGATGAAAGAATACTCATTTGTAGGTATTGTAATGTAAATGCCTAATTTCTTCTCTACATTTTGTGGTGCTGTATTCACTACTTAGTAGAGTGTTATTTAGATAAAAAGTGTATGGCCTTTAAAAATGTTTATAAAACAAATAGACATCGTGAAAGTAGAAGTAACTTCAATAAGGTAATTTTTGAAATCTCCTAAAGCTCTCTAACAATATTAATTTACACTTTTAGTTACTGGCTAGTGATTAACTAGTTTACAGATTGTGATTATGTTATTTATAGAAAGAATCTCAGAAACCAAAGTATTAAGACACGAGTGCTATCTAACGTCGATTATACACTTATGTAACCGTAGTATATAAAGCTGTTTGCTCTCTTTTTGTGATTATTCACTTAACCATACAATACATTCCTTTGAATATGAAAAATGTATTGAACTCTGTAACGAATGCGTGTGGATCTGTTTGTTGTTGAAGGTAAAAGTATCCTTATACGTTTCAATAAGAAACAAGGCCGAAATCATATAAAATTGGCATAGTACGTTAGGATGAAACATACACATTAGTAAATAACAGAACAAAATTCAGGTTTTATATTTGGACGTTCCCGGCTGTACAAAAAAACCTATAAAAAATTAAAAGTCTGTAAAGCGTAGACGCATTTCAGCTTATTGACTATCTGTCTGTATGGGTGCTCATAGAATCTACTGATTCAGAGTGAACAGAACTTACTTTTAAATGATTTTAACGGAATACAAATTGCTTTATTATTAAAACTATCTACAGTAGATGTACGTAGTATGTAACACGTTCGCAATGGCAGATACGTGCATGAGACCATATAGTCTATAGGGCGTGGTCATGGTCATCTTTCCATCAACATACGTGTAACATATATAAAGTTGAAATCAAATAGTTTTGCTTGTACTGTTTCTACCTAGCTGGTTACAATTTATGATAACCAAAGTGATTTAAAAACAATGTTTTCCGTATTTTTTAGTTTTCTGTCTAAAAATGAGTGAACCTATGGATCTGGAATATTTTAAGCTAGTCGTCATCGCCGTATAAGGACGCTTGAAAAATATTTGTCCTTTGTGTATCGTTGTCATCAATCAGGAAATATTAATGTTAAAAAGTCATTTGGCTCTAGTTGCTTCGTTACGGATATAATTTATGCCATCTGTAAAAAAGAAGCATGATTGGCATGTTAGTATTTCCAAAATTGGTTAAATAAATAGTTTTAGTTCATTTGAAAAACTGGTTATTAAAATAAAATCGATATTAACGTAGCATACGAATTTAATGAAAAAGTTTTCATATATCATGTTTTTACTTTTCATTATTTATTAAAACTTGATGAGTATGTGTCATTTTATAAAGAAAAATTAATACTTAATGGACAAGAAAACGTGTACAAATATATATATATATTGAGCAATAAGGCGACGCTAGGTCGGTGGTAGGGTCCGAACGGCGTCGTTATGAACTTCTACGTCGTTACTTTGAGCTAAACTATTGATTCTTGTTTCTACTGTCAATAGATTATGACATCAAAGCAGAGAAGTTGAGAGAAAAACGCAGAATTTATAAATAGAATATAAATTAGAATCTTTCATCATGATACCATGCCAGGCCACAAAAATCTTTAGTCATTCGGGAAAGTTACACATATTAGTTGGTAAATGTGTTGTGTCCATCACATAGCTATAAACCTCGCCTTACCAGATTTCGTCGTATTCGGTCATTTTATAACTTCTTTAGATAGAGTAAGATACAAGTAAAAATTGTGTAAAACCTTAAGAGACGATTGCTAAAACTACTGGTCCCATTTTTTTTATTTTTTTTTACATCACCGGGATAATACATATTACAGGGACGGATACTAACTTTGAAATTAAATAAACCATTTTTATGTGAACCTTACAATTTTTTGAACGAATAAATGAAACCCCTTAGCCAAATATCGGACTCTTGCGGCAACGTATGGTCGCTTATTGTATTAAATTAGAATAAAATTAAATACCCAAGAAATCCACTGCAACGCCTCACGTAAGCGTTTAGAATCTCCAGTTAATACCGACGAAACATAAAATCGCTCCCACTGTTCTCTGTAATCATGCTAACGCATACAAGTGCCGCTCCAGACCATCAACGGACCACCTCCAAAAGGAAAACCCCCGTTAATACATTTTGAGTATATCGCTTCTCCTTAACCTGCGCTCCTATATAAATAATTCGGAAGCCCATTGCTGTCCAGTGCAATTTAGGTGATTACGAGCAACCTTTAAGCGACCATGTTTGTGAGCTGGAGACAACTTTGAACAATTTTCTGATCTAAATCGTATGATACCAAGGTTTTTCAAGTTTTTCATTACGGCTCATGCACTTATGACTATTCCAACTACGTCAATCAACTCTTGATCAAACAAGAGTTGAATGAAGTGTATTAATTTCCTGAAAAAAAAAATTCGCAACATATTCGAAAAAAATCTGTAATCATGATGGGACTCGTATTCTGCCGGCACATTATTTTCTTTTGCAAGAACCCATTTGCCTATTTCCTTTTATATACTCCAGAAACTAATTACTAGTTTATAATAGTCTATCAATTTATCAATGCCTTAAGCCGTACTGTACTGTATTACTTTGTCACTTGTGTATTAAGATTACCAATGAGAGACACAAATTAGTAGATACTAATTAAATGTATAATAATAAATTAACAAAAAATACCCTTCAACCAAGATAGTCTGAGAATACACGTAATTTTCTTTTTTAACACGCCTTTTTCATTATTGTTTCTTGATCTTTTAATTTTTACATTTCTATTCAAAAAATATTTTCATAGAAGAAAATTGCCTTCACTATTTATGTCTGCACCCCTACCTACGAGTTGGCACAAGTTATAAAAAAAAATGCAACATATGTTAGGCAGGTAGTATTTCGAATTTAGGGCCAGGTATATGAAGCGAAACTTTTTCCCCGACATTTTATATTAATATAAAATTGATGAGGGCGTCGCCATGATGTCCAAAAATGACGTCCATTATATTCGTATTACGCGATTCTATATATTTTTATATTCCACGTTTGTTATGTAGGCTTCGTAAATAGAAATGAAGGTAGTTAAAAGTTAGTAAAGGAGATAATCGGTATTCCTTATAATAATGATATTTCATTTACTGGTTTCTTTTGGATAAATACATTACTTAAAATTGTTACACAGATGTAAATTCATAAGTCTGTCATCCATCCAACAGCTCTTAAAAGTGGACACATACTAGTGGACATGAAGTTTCTCTAGTAAGAGAGCTTGGTATTGTTACCGCGCCTGACATACCTACATGATTAGGAATTAATGACACTGACATTATTACGTAGACATTGAAGTAGTATAAGTAATTAACCATCACCTTTAGTGCATTTAAAAATGATTGTGTCGTAACTGATAGAGTTTAAGACATGTTAGTAACTGTTTCATAA
This sequence comes from Phocides pigmalion okeechobee, assembly GCA_018251015.1. Lineage (NCBI taxonomy): Eukaryota > Metazoa > Arthropoda > Insecta > Lepidoptera > Hesperiidae > Phocides > Phocides pigmalion. Next base: position 8,846 of record DWON01004017.1, on the reverse strand, counting down.
ACTTCGTAAACATCATCCTGTTATAAATGTATCCGTATGCATGCAAGTTTATTCCACGTGATTTCTCCGATAAAATGTCCATAATGCTAGATATTTTGTGGATCCAGAGCAATTCAATATGACCAATGCTACGAGCTAATCATATTATGAATTGACAACGTATTTTGGAGATAACTGCCTAAATCGTGACATGCACATTCTTTATGTAACTGCTTGAGTTAATTGACTACGCGAAAGTATATTTCATATTCGTATAATATAGTCTAGATTTCCATTTTAGGTAGTGCTAGTGTTTTTTGTACAAGTAGCGTATAGGTAGGTACTGATTCGTTAGACAAATGTAGTTCTAATTTAGGCATTAGAATCATAAAACCGAGACCGAAAGATGCTCGTGATGTTTTAAGAATTTTAATAAACCGTAAATTCTAAATAAATATAGTAAGAATATTGCTTATGACAATTCTAAATATATACATATATATTTATTAATTTTATAGTCAATTATAAACATTAATAATTTGAAAAATGCCGATTGTTCAGTGTAAACGACGATACTTACAACTGTTTTTATTTAAATTATTTGTCAATTAGGATATTTTTTTTTTATAGAATTATTAGTGGTAAATAAATAATGAACTGTTGATTGACGGTCTACAAACCATAAACTATTAATCTCAAAATAATATGACAATGACGCTTATTTCACAAAAATGTAAGAAATCATTAAATGACTAACACTTAGGCGTATTTAATAAGTAAAACATAATTTCATTGGCCAAAATATCAAAACCAAACGTTCCAATGAAAACTGTTAAAGGACTATACAAACATGATACTGAATATTGTATATTATTATCCTCCCTTTGTAACATAATTTACATTGAGATATACGGACTAGTTTTCTTAAAAGGCGGTCATAGCTTAATGCAACCATGCAACAGGTTCAAAATATCGGCAATTAAAAATCGTTAATCGTGAGTACCCGCACATAGTAAAAACAAATATATTTTGGTCTGAAATGTTCTTTGACATCTTTATTTTTTTTATTGATGACAATACTTTTTTATTCGAGATGATGCGACACAAATTCAGGGACCTGTGCTTAACGGGTTCCCAAACACTGGAATAGCTGAAAGTATGGTATAATGGTGGAATTAATCAATTAGAGTGTGAATTACTAAGTCAACTGTACCAAATTTATAAGTTTATATGTGAATTAGAAGTCAGATGACTAATTATCGATAATTTCAGATGGTTCAAGCTACATGAGTTTATACGGCTCTGCTTATTTCATCATTCTCTTTATGAGTTTGTACTAACAACTGAAATTAACTTTGACTTGATTAAAATTTGACTTTGACTCAGTACTAGAATCAGTGGCCATGACCGTAATCCGTGTCGGCTAATGGAAAATCACACTAATTCTTCGTTCGTGAAGCCTAACAAATAATAAGACAATTACTAAAGACAAAAGTCTACTCTGATGTATTAAATACTGTATTGGGTTGTAAAAAATATGTATAAAATATATTTGTAGTTTTTCTCGAATTTAAGTATATTATATAATTATTATTACTGTATTATATATTTATTTGGTATTTATTGACCAGATTCTGATTCACAGCTGTCGACCTGTCGAATAAAAGCATTATGAAACGTCGAAGAAGAATCTAATTTACGCTTTAAGTTTTATTCTAGTCACCTTGGGCGTTTAGGTTTCAGAATACATTAAATCGCCCGCAATTTACCAAGTATGCTTATGAAGTGTAAAAAGCTTAATTATTTAATAAATTACGTAGGCACCCATTCAAAATGTCAAGGCAGATATGATATAAAAATTATTGCTCACACGCAGACTTTATTCTTGAAGTATGTGATATACTTAACAAAACAGTGTAAAAGTCAGGCCTATAGTAATATGTTAATGGGACGTGTACAAAAGCTGAGTAACACATAGATATAAATTAATATTACGTACGTAAGATAGTGTGTAAATATCGCAACAATTGCCTATTTGGTAACCATTCATGGTTATTGTACCTACCTAATTTATTTATTGACTACTGCTGCAAATTTCGGTCTAGCTATAGTTCATAAGTTAATAATTACATCATTGTAATTAATAAGATATAGGCATTTGCATTTTGTATTTAACCGATATCTAACTTGTGGTTTAGTGACTCGTAAGATTAAAAAGCCCAACAAGAAATAGCTCCCGGTTTCGCTAGCCATGCCAAGTTTTAAGGACCAATACCATCCTGCGCAATCATATTTTCCGATTATTCTGAATGCATTGTGTTGCACAAACATGTACCATTTAGTTTTTCCACACATTGTATTTCTCCATGACTACAATAGATGGTATTTTTCATTAGGATTACTATTATAGTAACCTTCTGTATTCATATCTTAATGTTTGCTCATTTAACTAGAGTCAATGTATGACATATATAAAGAAACGTCCTATATAAATTATATTGTGCCCTTAAAGGTCGTCGTAATGAAAAACTAAGCAAATACTTTTGGTGCTAGATAATAACCCAATACAAGTTTTGCTTAGTACATTATATTAAGAAAAGTATACTGTTTAGTAATTTACTTACTTAAGTATATGTAATTATTAGTTTATACATTTAATAACATATAACATCCTATACCCTTATTGTAAATTAATAATGTTACGAATTGTAAACTCCTCAATATAATAATATTATGTCATGAATTAATAATGTAGTATTATTCATAAACAATTGCAATGCTAATACATTAATAAATAGGTAATATATTTATTTACTTTTTTATGATTGTGACATTTGTTTAACGGAAACAGTCTTATGATTATAATAATGATCTTTATAATGTGTTATGCTTGTAAGGTTAGGATACGTATTGCAATACCTATTAAATTATTATAGAGTTAAAACTAAAAAGTAATAATATATTTTGGTATTTATTACTCATCTCACTGCACTTTATTTTATTTAAGAATTATTAATTGATTAATATAGAAAACATTTATTATGAATAATACTCACCGAGCATGTAATAATGTAGTTATAATCGAGTAGATTTTTCTTTAGGATCTTTCAGTCTAAACCGTTGTTTATGTATAATCAAATAAGTAATAAATATATGTCCATAGGTAACGTACTTGGTTCAACTGCAAATTTATGCGAAGAAATACCTGCCGTTAAATTAAATTTAAAGAATCTTATGGGCATTTTCTTTTGCTCTCATAGTACACAATCTGGAATACGACTATAAATTGTAAATGATGTCGAGTATTATTTTAAACGTATATACTAATATTATTAGCGTTTGTTCAAATTAGAGGAGCAAACATAACTGACCATATACTATTAAAAAGCTTTTCGCTTTACGAAACAAGTCAAGTGGATGAATGATAAAGATACCTAATCAAACTCAACATATGTTGTACGAAATTGATCAAATTATACCTACTGATGAATACATCGTGGGATATATTGTCCCTAAATAATTATAATGATACATCAATCATGGATAATAATTATACACTTCCGAGCAAATTATGTCGGTGTGATAAACAGTATATGAACTAACTTGGTTTATCTTTTTTAAATGTGATAATGATTATGAATAGAGGAACATAAATTTTCATTTTAAAATATTTTACTGGCAGGTAATTTTAAAAATGAACTTTATCACAAATACGTGCATACAACACCTACTTAACCTAATATTTCTATATTGTATTTGAATATGTCCTGTTTGGACAAATAAGTTTTTATGATATCTATGTAAACTCTTTAATGCCTTCAATCACAAAGCAAACTACCATCGATGATAATATTTAATCTACCCAATATAATTTTTATGATATCTACAGATTTACATACTGCAGATGTACTAGTGCAGAATTTTTCCACGGAATAAGTTCACAGTTCAACAGAATATTCACTTTGTGTTTGATAACTTTTAAGTAGCACTTTTAATTGAGCATGTATAATTATGTGTGTACTCACGGCCTTATTTATCTGTATGAATGTAAGTATGCTTAAGACATCAGCACTGCAATCTGCGCCAGTATTTAAAATAATAAAGTTTGTTTGTTGAAAATTTGCGTTATTATTAATGTTACCTATAAAATTTATATAGTCACGTAGATATTACTATATCCAATACTATACTACATCCTATATACTATATCCTATATCTCTTAAAGGCGGAAGAACTATATATAGTTCGATCGGGGAGGTACCACCGCTGCCCTCAGGAGTGGTAACGTATGTACGTTCGAGTTCTGATAGGATTTCGGTCTTTTTTGTGATTGTACGTATATATGGGCTGCGACTACTTAACATCAGGTGGTTTGCATTTTCGTTTGCTATTCTCACATTAAAAAGAACGTACTGTAAGTGGTAAATAATGTTAAAAAATATGGCAGCCGATGTCCAGGTATCTGTGAAATGAATATAAGCATTCAAAAGCCTGGTATCATCGTAGATTTAAATCTGTTACAAACTGTGGATCCTTGAAAATAAATAAGGGCCAACAATTCGTATTTATTTTTTTAAGTTAAAGGAGTGTGTAGATCATCTGATGTCCCTGGATGCTGAAGTCCACGGACATCCACATTCAACGTTAAAAGCTGTGTTTACACCAGTGTCCTGTTTTGTTCATTTGGGCCTTCCTCAAACGCATGCCTGAGCAACTACAGCGGGTGAAAGAGTGTTGCGTTATAACAAATTTTTAATATACAAAATAGCGGAGGTCAGCCAGCCCAACCTGACCGAGGTGCGTAAGGTATGGACAAGCTGCTTGCAATAGGTATACCAGTGTAGACGATAATATGACGTGTGTGCCGGAATGTTCAGAGGTCTTTTAGCCTTTTTACTTTTCAAATTCCTCGTATTTTTGTTCGTTGTTAGTTTTCTAATACAAAACATATATTAGAAAATATGCGAGTATATAGCAAATCAGATCTTTAAGTTCACTAAGTTGGTAGGTAAAAAGGTATGTTTATACTTACCAATTTAGTCAACTTAAACAAAATATTGAGAAGCAAAAGTAAAATAATAAAAACAAAAGTAAAATGATATAAACAGTAAATGTGTTTAATGATTAATATAATGAGGATGCTGAAATAATAAAAATACAAGTTTTTGTAAATCTTTTCATAAATACATCTTGCCATGGCGACAACAAAGCATCTTATTAAAATAAGTACCTACCATCTTATTTTAATAAATAAATAGGAATTTACACTTTTTCAGATATAATTGGTTTGTTCCCAAAGGAGAATGTATTTTGTACAGTATTGATGAAAATAGTAAAATAATATTAATTCTACAATAAGACACTAACATAAATAACTTTGTATCCATAGATTCTTTCACGACAAGGCTGATATTTTTTTTACATTGATTACGAAAAGAAACAGAAGTTTCATAATAATAATTAATATACAAAACTGTACGTAGGCGTTTTCTCATTAACATTCACCTGTGGAATGTACTTGATAAAATCGGATAAGACTCCAAAATGTATTGATTTATTCGATGCGACTTCCGTTTTCATGTTCTATATTATGAGCAAATCTCAACTATATAATTATATTATTTTTGAAAGGTCAAGAAAAGGCTTAGTAAATTAATTTTACTCAACTTACTTTCACTACAATTATTTTACTATATAAATCAGTTGTCAATATAATATTCAGCGTCATATTGAGGTTGAAATAAACGGTAGGAGCAAGACCGTAAGGTTGGGAATATATAAGACGAATTTGGGTCCAAGTATAAGAATACGCACGAACTACCCCGATCCATCGAGTACCATATATTAAATAGTAGTGGCATATATCCTTCCGTGAAAAAAATGCAAAGTGGGGCTAACTGGGGGTACATATATTTACATTAGTTTTTCATTTTTGGTGTCATCTTTGATGGTCACACCTAACTACATTTAGTTAATTGAAAGAAAATTAAATGATATAAGGTTTGTACATACTAAATAATTGTATGTTAAAAGGTGCATTTATTTATTAAAATGTATCAAGGGCCTAATTTGACTTTTATTTATCACTTCTAACTAAATATAATATTAATGGTAAACTCAATATTTACATGTGTATACAATGAAGTCAAACAAATGTAAGCATTTACCAATTGACTAGTTAAATACAATTACAGGAAACAATGCGTACAATAATTTATCGGTGTTACGAAATAAATAGACAAACGAAAAGCGTGCTTATTTTAACAGAATGTATTAATAATAAATAGAAATACAAGAAATGAATAATCAATTGAACATAGAGTATAATTGTTATGAGTCCCTCCTCTAATAGCAATAATAGAATCTATTAAATTATATCTTAGGAATCTATGCTAGTTGCAGTGATTAAAATTTTCCAATGCTATATAATATACTAAAGAAATATATTAATTTTGAGATTATTTCCCTCCAAACAAGTATCATAATGGAATGTATACAAATGAGACACACACTATTTGAACACTGAACATAACTTCGTGCACGTTGTTTTGAATAAAGGTCAAATGATATGAAAAAACTATAAAATTAACAACTACTTAATTACAAGTAAAATAATTTAATTTAGCTGTTTAATAAATAAACAATGGAATTTGATTTTACAATTGCATACTCTGTATATTATACAATTACGTTGTTTAATTTGATGTTAAAATACAGATTTTTTTGATTCACAACATTTATATTCAAAAATTCATTACAATTATATTATAATTGATATCATAAATTACTTTTGATACATAATAATAAATAATGGGGTAACAACCCTCCATATTTGACGTTTGCCGAGTGTACACTTAACTACAGTATTTATTAACAATTCCATGTTAGCAATTTATCAGTATAAGTAGTGTTTGTGTAGGTTTAACATAGTTTCAAGTGTCTTTTTATACCTACATGCTTAAAATTATAAGCAAATGTATGGATATTACAGTAGAAACCTACTAACTATTCCTGTGATAATTTTAAATAAATTAATTTGTTATTCACATTTCTTTTTCTTAACATGTTATTTGCTATTGATTTAGAATAGAATAAGAATAATTTCTTAAGTATTTTTAACTTCATTAACTGCGCATTGATTCTCAATAATATCAAAAACACTATAAAAATACAATCAATTTCTTTAATTAGGTAGTTGTAGCAAATTTATTAAACTCATTCCATATTCTGTTCTTTCATTTTTAGACATATTTATCAAAACAAACACATAAAAGTGACTGGATATTGCAAATATTTTTAACTGGTACTTAATTCATAATGTCTAATAGCATTTATAGCTTCATAAAGTGGAAGTTTTGAATAGTAGTGTGAACTAACATACTTTATACAAGTTTGTACATGATTTACTGATAACTAAAATAAGACTAGAATAGGCAATAATTAACAATAAACATAAATTGTTCTGTGCATATTGCAAGAGTATTTGTGTAACAAAATTTTCAACACAAGTATGGAACAACTTAACATCCTTAAACTATTGGTAAATTATATCACACTTTTTATTACTAAAATATTCTTAAAATTTCTTAATTGTCAACCATCCAGTGGAACTCCAGCATAAACCATTGACACTTCTGTATTTCCATAGACAGCAGATATTGCTGGAAATATTTTTTTGTTAGGGAGACCTGAAATGAGTTAAAGAAGTCATAGTTATAGAACCATTCAAATACACATTAAATTTATATAACAACAGATAATCAAGCAGATCTGAAGATCTGAAGAAAACAATTATTTTAAAGTTGTGTTTACCTCTAAATGCAACACCTAAAAATTCATATCCTCTTTCAAAAGCTAATGTATGTTTTTCACAATCTAAAATTACTCGTATGCGCTCACCTACCTGTAAATTTGAAATACATTTTAAGAACATATCATTTTAATACTATTCAATTATAATTTGCAATAGGACAGCTACCTTTTCAGTAAATAGAAAGCTTTCATGCCACTGTTTCATGAAATCAAAAAATTGTAAGATTGATCTATTAAAAAACACACTTCAAACATAAGTAGCTGAACTTAATTAAGACATGGAAAAATAATAGAATAAATAATGTTAATCACATATTTTTCTTACAAACGAAAGCTACATACTTGATATCTTGGACAATTGTTTAAGAGTGGGTAGTGGCCTCTAGTCTCTCCATTATGTAACAGTTGATTGTCTACTAAATTCCAGCCCCAACTGTGCTGATCTGATCCAAGCAGGCCTACATATCCCTGACATTGCAGAGGAGCTTCCTTTGTTGAAATACCAATAACAGCAACAGTTCCCAATGGTCCATCCCACACTATATCCCAGGCATGCCTCCCACGATGGAACCCGACTTTCCCCCGGCATGCATCAGTACTTTGTGCTACCGGATTTCTGCACACAAACATGATATATAAGTTATTAATAATATAGGGCTCACATAGTAGCATGAATTTGTGCCCATTAGATTAGTAGGTATGCATTTCTTGTGTTAAATTAGAGATAATGTAGGTGAGCCTACATGGAATGCAGTCACCATTGTATATGCACTCACAGAGGAATCGGAAGTGCAATGTTGGTTTTGAAAGAAAACTGCTTCACCTTCTTTAAAGAGATGTATCAAAAATGTCTAATACTTTACATAAAAGAAAAATGATTTGTCTGGTCTACCTACCTACTATTCATATGTGGGGATAGCAGCTTAAAGCATTTTCATTTTAAGAACAGAAACATAATGATTACTTGTTTTTTTTTTATTATTGTGAAAGAGTAAGAAACAGGCATGCAGGCCACCTGATGTTAAGTGGTCACTGCAGCCCATGGACAACCACGT
>DWON01004016.1:0-16971 GCA_018251015.1 Phocides pigmalion okeechobee | reverse complement strand
GCAATCCCTCGGTACACTGTTTCCGGAATCAAATATGACTGGTGTCTGTAAATGGAGCATGCCATTTTCGAATACATATAGCACATTGTATAATAATCGTATTGCTCATGTAGCAATATAATGGCACAATTGGGGTGCGTGGAAAGAGCCTCCTCGAGTGGCGCGACGTCACATGTTCGCCCAGCGCAAATTGGACAATCAGCCTTCGTCCACCTACGCTGATTGACCAATCTTTCCACTACGGCATAACTTACTCCCGCTTGTCCTTTACCCCCTTCACCCCGTACTAATTCTCTCCAATGAACTCCTTAACTGTACTACCCTTTAATAACCAGCCATGCCGACACGAAAGAAGAAGAATGGCACAATAACAAAAAATGTTTAGCTACCAACTACATGAAAGCTACACTTTGAAGTGAGGCGACCATCTTAGTCCTAACAAGTAGCAACGTATCTAAGTTCTACTCAAATAGGATTTCAGTCGAGTTTGTCGTTATACGTGGATATTTATGAGCTGCGACTACTTAACATCAGATGATTTGCATGCTCGCTTGCTATTCTTCTCACATAAAAAATATATATATACCGAGAGGAAAACGCTAGTTTTCTAGTAGGTTTTGTTTTATATGTGCTACATAAAGAAAGTTTACTTTTTGTTTGTAAATTTGAATACAAAATACCGACAGTACTTTAAAGCTAATAGTGGGAAAATAGGTTACAAATTTTATATTGTAATTGAGAAATGAACTTCTGAAAATACACAGTACATATATGGTGGTAAAACAAAAATGTATTTTTATGGTCTCTAATTAATAATAATTAGAGACCATAAAAATACATTTTGAACATTAATGTTCAGGATCAATTTTACTAGAATTTTATAATGACTCGTCTACTTTTATCATAACTTGGTGTTGAATACGTTTGTACAGCAATCATCATTGTTTACATTTAGAATATAAAATAAGCCTTCAATTAAGGCAACAAATCTACAACATCTAGATATACAGTAATATTAATATAAATAAAAGTATTTATTTGCAATTAAAAAAAATTGTAATAAGTCTAAATACCTACTTTCATAACGGAACAGAAATCATATTGTATCCACAAAAGGCGGTCAAGTAGTGTAATATTTTCACCTGTCACAAGTAAACAGCCTGATCGCTGAAAAGGCGATCTGCGTGACAAAGCGACCGATTGCGGAGCTTCTGAAAAATGCGGGCTCCCGCGTCACCCTAACGAGCCACATTTGTACTTCGAACTGGTTGTACATTCCAGTAGCGTAACTTTATGTAAATAACATTTTCAACGCTTAACTCAACGCTCGACGTCCGACGCTCGACGCTCGACACTCGACGCTCGACGCTCTACGCTCGACGCTCCACGCACGACGCTCGACGTTCGACGTTCAACACTCAACGCTCGACGCTCGACGCTCGACGCTCGACGCTCGACGCTCGACGCACGACGCTCGACGCTGGATGCTCAGCACTCTACGTTCAACACTCGCGTTACACTTGACGCCTGTTTCTGACGTTTATCGCCTTACTGTCATAGCCTCACCAGATTCTCTATCACGAGTGACATGAACAAACAAAGCCAATTACACAAATATGAAGAAGAATGATTAATGGTAGAAAAGAGTGTAACGTAGTACCTCTACAGTGAAATGAAACAAGTTTTACATATCACCAATTTGTCACACGAGTTTTCACGACCGATAATCGTTTGTAAATTAGAAATAAAGTTTCAGTACTTATAAATAAATATACCCATGAAAAGTCTGTACGCGTAATAGTAACATTTATAACTAATTAATTATATGTACGGGTTTAGCATGTCAAAGGGCCCACTAATTACCATCGCTGTGGTCACGACCGTTTTGCAGCGTTCCAAAATAGATTATTGTTTTGAGAATCACATTTACATACGCACTGGAGTGGTCTAATTATACTACAAACATACCGAACGGGTTTAATGATGGTTACGTTGTGAATTTTACTTCTGAATTCACTTGGTGCAAAGATAAAGATAAGCATAGCATTGAGGTTTGAGAACTCCCTGTAATTTAGGAAGTTCTCAATTCTCTCAATATAGGGCTTATATTCAAAGGTGTATCAAGAATTAAACTCGTGAACAGAGATTTTCTACCACCTTAATATTTTTATGAATCTATTTCTGAGCCACTGCTGGGAACAGGTAACCGATCTCTGGACAGTTAAGCCATTGTTTCCTGACTGACCTAACTGTTAGGCCACAGTTTCCTGTTTTCATTTTAAGCGTAGTAACAATGGGTAAACATGGATTGGTAGTAATTGATATGTGATAATTATTTTTTACATTGAAAACTTAGCTTAGCCGAGACCACGGCAATAAAAGAGTCATTTCCCCGTAAGCACCCGTTACATAGTAAACCATAAATTTATTTTTATATATATATAACTTATATAATAATAACTTCCAATAAAAATATGCAATTTTTTTACACATGCAAAAGACCACAGACCTTAGTATTTGATATTTATTTCAAGTTGTACACCTTCACTTATTCCTAAGAACAAGCGACTTAACAGACTTAACTTAACAGACAAACAAACGGACAGACAAGACAGTAATCCTTGTAAAATCCCTAAAACATACCACCGATCTGACTTATAGTGTATTCTAAGAGATTTTTTTAATATAGTGAAAAAAGTAAATTTCATATAGTGTTTAAACTGTTATGAATAATAAAATAGATAATAAACCAACAATATATTACACATGATGTATCAGTTTTTATACATCATTATCAACGTACATCCGAAATACCTACAACCAAAAATTAATTTGTCAATACGTGAAAAAATATTACTGAAAATACAAAGTACATTAAAAATGAACACGTTAATTGAAACCAATCAAATAATAAACACTTTATAATTATAGATCATTAATAATTCACAATTTGCACTCGCTCGTATAACGAAGCTCTTCGATTAATGATATCATCAACATGTCCACTTGTTTACGAAACCGTTGAAAAATTAAAATACAATATCCCATATGTTAACAAGCAGCAATTAATCATAGCATACCGACCGCAGGACGCTTCCGTTCAATAAAATTGCGCATTTAATTATTTACCAATATTGTCATGAATGTGGTCCATCCATCATGCATGCTGACAAAATCAACTCTTAACCGACACATTTTTGTATAGTTCAAAGACCGTTAGTCTCATTAGATACACATAATCAAATCGAAACCAATCAAATATGCTTTTAAAGGTGAGAGAAATATAGTTCGACCGGGGAAATACTACCGCCGCATCACTTGTGTTTTGGTTGGAGTGGTGTGATTGTTGGCTACACTTTGTCTATGGGCTGGGATTATTTCAGGTAGCATTGCATGCTCGTTTGCTACTCTTCTCACGTAAAAAAGGTGAAATCAATGTTAGTGTCTGTGTGTTAGAAGCACTAACTTCAAACCAAATTAGGTTGCCGACGACATTATTATTAAACCAACGTAAATGACGACACGGGCACTACTAATCTAATACCTTTACAATTACAAGTCTATTAATTATCACACTACTCGCTACTATTACTACTACTATTGCTACTACTCGCTACTACTGCAAGTAGATGGCAGGAAGAGCTAAACAATGTTGTGATGTAATTGAATTACTACCTTTTTAGCTCAGTTAATCAAATTTACAATATTTTTCTTGTTTCTTTAGGGCTCCCAAGCACAGCTTTTTTCACAAAAAGAAGGAACTCGAAAAAACGGGAAAGAATAATAAAAACAATCGGACCGAGATTTGAACCCGATTTTCAAACCGAGCTATTCTAACTTTGTAAATGGTGGCGAAATTTTGTTTAGTATTCTAATGATATTGATATAAAACCTAGCTGGATCGATTTATCACCCCCGAAACCCCCCAAATACAAAATTTCAAGAAAATCGTAGAAGCAGTTTCCGAGATCGTTGTATATATACATACAAGAATTGCATTGAATTTGAATAGTTATCTTCCGACGTAATTACGATGTCTCATGTCGGAAGAAAACTATTACCAGAAATAATTATACATAAGATAATGCCCTTTGAAGCATTTTATTACGAATACTTAAAGTTTATAGCAGGCATAAACTTAGAGCTTTAATTTTGTGGATAAAGTCGCACATTACACATGTAACGAAAGCAAGTATTGTAAAAAAGTCGATACATTTTTGGCAATACAATATTTTGTTAATAAAAAACATTTTGTTAAAGATACTATATTAGAATGAGGGTGCAAGGCATTTAAGCCTCTCGATCGTAGCAGGGAAGATGGATGATTGCTCCCACGGGAACAGCGGAGCGATTTAACTTGCAAATTAAAACGTGGGTTATTTGTTAAGGTACCATTTGTTAGCTGTTTCCAGGATATTCCGGCATGTTGGTTTAATTCAACACGAATAAAATTAAAATCTAATTCGCGACGGTGCCAGACTTTATAGCGAACTTTGACTGAGCTGTCAACAAACGTCGGTAATTCTGCAGATCTGACTATAAACGTTAAAGTATCGGATGGTCACATTAAAATGAACATATTTTTGTTTTTATGATGAAAATGTAGTAGACGAGCATGCAGGCGACCAGATGGTAAGTAATCTACGTTCATGCCATGGACATCCAACCTCAAACATGACTCCTACCTGAGCTCATCCATAGATACATTGTTACCTGTGAACTGAGAAGGTCATCTTGCTTTGAAGTATAGCCGGTAACAGCCCCTCTACAACCAAAATAAAAAGAGCTCTTTCACGGCGTGTTATGAGGGCTTGGGTGATATCTACATATCGCTTGTCCGGAAGAATACAGTGTCATGTCAAAATTTGCCACTAACTGAATTAATACAGTTCGACTAAGAAAAGTATGTTAAAAACTTTAATCGCTTCCCCTGAAAAGTACGTTTTTAGAGTTAATACAGTATTCTTGCGGACAAGCGATATGTTGGTATCCCCAACATCATTTTTTACTACTTGCATAGATATATACATAAAACGATATTTTAAATTTATGTCACTGTTCGGCTTTATGTAATGTCAAAAACATAGTTATAGAAAACAATAAATATATATAAAATTAAACATAGATCGGTTCAATCGAACCAACCACGATAAGTAACAGATACAGCCCACGACCCCATTTTATAATCTCTACGGTTGAACTACCACTCTTTGACCACACTCTTACCATTCGTTAATTTTTTTTTATAGATATTCGTAGTTGTCACTAACTCCTTACTAAGGAAACTATATTCGTATGCACCCTTATTCCAAAAAATAATGTTAATTCATTAACGTTGTAGCTCAGAAAGTTATTACTGCGCTGTGTATTACATTTTGCAAGTCAAATTATATGGAACCAGCCAAATTATGAGCGCGCTAAATTTTATCATATTTTTAGTATCTAACGAGCAGCAGAGTTTTTTTATGTTTTTCTTAGTAATGATCGTAATGATCTTTAGTCTTTTTTATTTGAGAACAGTAGCAAACTAGCATGTACCACTTGATGGTAGTCGCAGCCCATAGACATCCACGTACAACCACAAACACGACTGAAACACTATATGAGCTTGAACGTAGATACGTCGCTACTGAGGACTAAGTCGGTCGCCTCGCTATAAAGTGTAGCCGGCAATCGCATCTCACCAACCGAAACACAAGTAATGCTTTATGGCGGATTATGAGGGGGGCGACGGTACCTCCCCAATCGAACTATAATTCTTCGACCTTGATTCTGATTTTGTTGCATTAATTTTTATTTTTAATTTTTATTTCGTAACACCTATTCTACTTACTGAGGACCATGGACGTCTAAAATTCACCAGGGAACTTTTTCAAATGAAACGGCAATATATAAAAATGGCAACATATTTTTTTGTTTATAAGAATCCCAGGTAAAGTAGACCCCAAATTATAGTCAAGAACGACAACCACTCAATCCTTATAATGCAATGCTGCTACTCACTTGACCCATGAGTCTGCGGAATCAACAAATTTCAAAGTAATACCACAGGTTTCAGGAACTACTAAGCAAGAAAAAATACAGGTAACAATATAAGCACTGACTACAACCGCTTGCATTCAAACACCATTCCCTTTTAATATTTTTTACTTTGTAGCGTCAACTCGGTTATATGTTGTGCCAAGGTTTTACGTCCTATTTTTCTTTCAGTGAAGTTGTTGAAGTAGATTTTGTATTTCACTCATTCTCTCCAGCTACACGGAAATGCAATAGAAAGCCTCGCTAAACTTAATTACACGCGTCACCAGTATCTTGCCTAACGAGATACACATTCAGTGAAACATTCGCTGCATAGAAAGAATACTAATGACATGTAAAAAGCGTAAGCTTATCTTGATGAAAGCAGTCGCGAGATGGCGCTGG
Source organism: Phocides pigmalion okeechobee (assembly GCA_018251015.1). Classification (NCBI taxonomy): domain Eukaryota; kingdom Metazoa; phylum Arthropoda; class Insecta; order Lepidoptera; family Hesperiidae; genus Phocides; species Phocides pigmalion. Next base: position 10,548 of record DWON01004016.1, on the reverse strand, counting down.
GTAGGAGTGTCGACAGCTTGAGCTATATAGAGAATGTTTATTGCTCACACAAACCATTTGCAGTAATCACGCTTGTATGGTATTCTTAAATAGGACATTTAGGAATGCGCTGAGCTGAGCGCTTGTGAATGCTAGTAAAAATTTCGAAATGAAAATTTCCTTTCATTTCGCTTTTGTTTTTATACGTCATAAAGTCATGAATGTACAGATCTTGGCCAATGTCCATCTCATGTTGTAGAAAGTTCGATATTAGTGGTGGTAGAACCTAAAAAGAGCAATCCTAAGATATCCTATATAGGCTATCCTAGTTATATGGAATATTCCACCGGATCCGAGGTTACCCTGACATATTTTTTATTTTTCGAGGTTATGTGAATATTATAAAATAATTATCACAGATCATGTTATATTATTCTTATATTGAGGACACTGCGCGGTAAATAATTCATAAAATTTTCAAAAATGGGGAAAAATCGTGCTTCACCAAAGAATATTAATGTGAAAATTATTATTTCAAATAAAGCAAATGCTTACTCACAGTTGTCCTATACAATAGAAAGATAGAATATCTATGGTTAAGGATTTCCCCATGATTAGTAGCCTAGGAAAAACACTATTATGGAAACTATATTAAGCCTCCTCACATTTCCCTCTGTTTTTTATCGCCACGCATTCGGTTCGCTGTTTGTTTGTTCAGGCTTTTAGGAAAAATGCGGATAAGGAATACTAATGACTGTTCAAGAGTGACGTAAGTACATAATACAAAGCTTTTACTATAAAGATTGTGTGCGATTTTAGATGGCTCACTTTTTCTGTGTTGTGATTCTTTCTTTTGACTGAATAAAATCGAATATATGTATATAAAACAGTAAGGCGACTGGCTGATCTAAAGATACCACAGCTGATACCGTTGTAGCTATAATCTCAAATTTTGTAGATTAATTCTTTATATAGAGTAAGTGATCTTTAAGAAAGGAATTAAGATATTCCGTTCTTAAAAATATGGGTTGAAAATTGTATGAATGCGGCCAAAACGGAAGATGAATATTTGTATTATTTTTTATATCTTTTATAGCTTTTTTTCAAACATACATTAAAGGTATAAATAATCCAACTTACTTTATTTTTATTTACATTTTAAGTACAATAATAAAAATCTTAAAACGAATTATAATAAACGTCTAACCTAAACAATCTAAAGGGAATCCGTGGTCACGCGACATGATGCCAAGAACGCTAGCTGCATTCCCGCGTTGAATAGCGATCGCAATTGATGTTCTTTCTAGTTATCGTACAAAAATATCGATAAACAAAAATCTTGTATTTCACAGATTTTTAAAACCAATATGCTAGAATAGAAATACCTATGAATATAAATCGTAATATTTCACAGTCAATACACTTCAATAGTAAAATAAAAAGCTAGCCTCAGTACTAAAAAGTTTGTAAAATAAAATTTTATTTACGAATTTCATTGATTTATATTAAGATTGAAAATAAATATCGTAGCAACAACAAATTTATTGTGCCAATAACAATAAAACAGTATCAATAAACAAAATCGGTTCGAGGATAATAAAATTGGAAGATCAATAATCAGTTCAATGTATTTTATATAAGTTATAGTCTCTTTATGTATTAAGAGCATAACCTATGGTTTAGCTTTATGAGTGATAGAACCAAGTTTGCTTGGTACGTTGGCACCGGTACACTCACAATCCGCTGTGAAGCAATTTTTGAATTCGGACCCAAAAGGTATGGTTGCCGGCCGCACTTGTAGGCGAGGTGTCTAACTTCACATATCGGAACTCATCTACGTAGGAAGTCAAATAGTACTGTTCTGTTTAAGATTGGATGTGGAGGATTATGGGCTACAGCGACCATTTAAAATCGAATGGTCTGTAAATTCTTTTGCTACTCTTAAATAAAATAAATAACTTTTTATAGCCATAACTATAAACGGAAGAACAATTGATGCTTATGTTTCGAGCCTTTCAGCAGTCCTTGATGAAGGACTAGCGTCAACGTTCTGATTTGGCCGCGAAACATAAAAGGCTATAAACCATACAGCAATACATTATTTGAAATGCAACAAGAGAATTAAAAATATTTTTTTTTTATTATGAAAGAGTAAGACACGGGCATGTAGCCCACTTGATGTGAAGTGGTCACTGCAACCCATGGACAACCGCGTCCAATCTCAAATAGAACAGAAGTTCTATTTAAGGACGCGGATGCATGCCCACTTTTGAGGACTAAGATGATCGCTTCCAATAATGTGTATCCGGCAACCATACCTCCCCAACCGAAACACAATACACGAAGAACATTTTGGTGGTGCCGCCCCGGGCGAGCTCTAACGGCTCTGCCACATTTAAAAATACTATTTGTATTTTTGATCATTGCATTTTTCAAGTTATTATAGCGTGATAATATATAGCCTATAATAAGACAGAGGTATAAATATTGTGTACAAAATACAGGATACCTGTAGTTTTCTTGTTAAAGAAACGTAAACAAATAAACAATCGCACATTTCACTTTTATACAATAATAGGGGTACGTTGAAGTTATATTTTATAGGAATAACGATAAGCATTCAAGAAATGAACATCGGGAAGCAATAACAATAAAATGCCGAAAATACATCCTGTGTACAACGGAAGAGGATGCGAATATTGTATTAGGATCGGGACGCGCCAAGAGATCGTACAACAATTTGGGCTTCGGCAATGTCTTTGTTAGTATGAATTATATGAATCCTGTACGAAATGGACAGGCGAACAGTATTTATTGCGGCAGTAAATCAAACGCGGCTATAATGTATCGGAGCTATTCACGACGTGTAACTCGCCCGCTGAATTTACGACTCCATATTTTCACGACTACTTACTCGTTGTAACGAAACGTCATTGATTTTTCAAACGCGAATTTATAGGTCGCCAAATATTGGGTGGTTTTGTAACTGTGTTCATAGTAAAAGTGATAGCTTAGTGGTTAAGGTTCCGGCTTCTTATCCATTCCAGGGTTCAAATGTCTGTTAAAATAATGTGTTTTAAAAATTAATGATCACTTGTAAATGTGAAAAAAAAATCTGAAGAGACCTACATGTCTTAGACTTATTCATAATTTCTTGAAGGTTTGCGAAGTCTAACAAGCCGCACTTGGCAAGCGTTATTAACTTATGGTTTTCTCAGTCTAAGGAGAGACTCGTACCCGCCAGATGGTGTTGATATATCGTTTTCCATAACTTTAATTGGTAAACGGATTATTTAATCACGCAAGCTTTACTATACTAAATCATAAGATATACCTTAAAATAAAATTAAAAAACTTTTAAATGAATCTAAAAACTTGTAAATGTTATCTAAACTAGAGAACCTTGTAAATTAAACATATTTTCAATGTTTCTGCTAATATAAATTTATTCTTACATATAAATTAATAGTGACATTGGAACATTTCGTAGGTACATAATAATGTGAAGTTTTGGTAAAGCTGATATTGTAGCGTTTAACCCAGAGGTTTCTCGACAGCGCTTCTCAAATTAGTTGAGGCAGGTGGAGTGTTAATTTCTGCTTAATTTCAGACGGTATTAGTGCGCAATGAACCCACACTGGAGCGGTTTGTACAGTAATTTGGCTGCTATTGCCACATAGCTTACAGGGTGAAGTGTTGCGTTATGCTGCTTAATTAGTGTTGATGTCGTGTTATGTCGTAACGCAAGCTAACAACTAATGTGAAGTGTATAGGCAAGATTTAATATGATAATCTATAGGGTAAAGTCATTAATTTATGACACATTTTTAAAGGTGGTAGAGCCGTTAGAGCTCGCTCGGAGCAGGTTTCGGTTGGGGAGGTGTGGTTGCCGAATACACATTACTGGAGGCGATCATCTTAGTCCTCAAGAGTAGGAACGCATCCGCGTCCATCCTAAAAAGAACTTCTGTTCTATTTGAGAGTGGACTTGGTTGTCCATGGGCTGCAGTGACCGCTTAGCATCAGGTGGCCTGCAGGCCCGTTTCTTACTCTTTCACAATAAAAAAAAAACAATCACGAGGCTATGTCTTTACAACGCAGTAACTACATAGCATAGAGAGGTATGTAGAGTTTTCTCGCGGCCACTTTCATTACACTTTCATCCTTACATAGTTTTTATGCATGTCATTAGTTTCAGTCTCGTTAGTAGGTGGAAGAAGATGCATGTAATTAAGTTTAGTGATGTTTTCTATTGCATTTATTTGGAGTTTTCGTTCAACAGCATTTTATATAACGACATATTAAACAATATTGATTTTTAAATAAAATTATTCTAAATTAGAGAACTTAATTGAAAAAATTTAAAGTCCAGTATTACATTTGACATATGTACATATATATTAACTTAGGGAGATTTCCTATTGCATTAATTCGGAGCTTTCGTTAAAGAGTATTTTCACAGACCAGTATATACTAAAGATAAAATTGAGTTTTAAATATAAGGATGCTTTATTAGAGAAATTACTTGAAAAGACAAAACCCTTGAAATTACATGAAAATGAAACTTGCTGTTATACTCTATACATATATATATTTTTATACTTGAGTGACGTTCAGACGAAGCGCATTCGTTACACTTTGTAGTTTAACTTAATTTGAAAAAAACATTTGACATTTTTGATCACCTTCCACAACTAAACTGTATTTAGATAATTATTTAAATCTAAATCTGTGATTTCAATGATAAGAATGAGGTAAAAATAAAAAGGTATAACTTAGATAAGATATGATACCTCTTTTGATAAAAGGACACATTTACTTCGACGTTTCATTAAATGTACTCGTAAACACACCTGAATGTATTTTAGCTACAACTTATGTTTTATTTGAAGATGGTTTCAGATGTTCAAGCCTAACCAGTAGGAGAAAGTCACAGTCCTACACGGAAGTTCGTGGTTCGATTCCCACCTGAGAGATTCATCTAAATGTAAAAAGATTTTGATTCTGTCTTAAAGAAGCACCCAGTTTCTTTCCGTCATGACAATGCTAGTTTGAAGCTGTGAGAATAAAAAGCATCTATTTTTAATTCCTAAAAATAGATTCCCAACTAAAACAAACACTTATTATTTTAATTATACATACAATCGTCAACAGTTCCACTTATTAATATACTCTTGTTAACAAGCCGGCAATTAGTCATATCGGGAACGACCGCAAACGGTTCGATGAAATTGCACTTTTCATTATTTACAAATATTGACAGTAATATGGTTAAACTCATATAAATGACCAACATAACATACACGCAGAACTCACAATTAAATATTTTAATATTTTTTGCATGCTCATTTGCAATTAAGTTGGTTGGTGATTGAAGATATAATTAGATTTGGCAGGTATCGTCGTTGTCCTGTTATGTATCGGAGAGATTCCCAGCTACACATTCATATGAGGCGATCCAAGAAGTCTCCAAGAACAGCACCGTATGACGACGATGTTATGTGATGACGACGTACGACGACGACGATGATGTACGGTGGGATATCAATCCTGTTTGAGGATGTATTTATGTATGTAGTAGTATGTGCTGTTACTTAATGTTAACTGACCCGCATGTACGTTGTTCTTCTTGTCAAATAATAATATCTAGCTGGAAGAGTCCGACCTTTAAGACAGGTGGTCCAGTGTTTAGATCCATATCACGCTTTTTCGAATTTTGGGCGTAAATAAAATGTGTCACAAGCATGCAAAATACTCTTTCAAAGCAAGAGCGTTATTCTGACTCCAGACAAATTCATTTGCTACTCTTCTCCAATCTCTAAATAGTATAAAACAAAGTTACAATCCACCTGTCTGGTTTTCCACTTACTTCTAAGCCATGCAACGAATGATATGGTTTTCATTAATCGAAATATCCATAAACTAAGAATAAAAAATGGCGGAAATATAGCAGTGTTTCGTCAATAATAATGTTTATGTAAACCGCCGACAATTCACAGCAATGTTGTATTTTCTGCATCCGTATAACATTTACGAATACACAGAAGTTGTTTCCTTGCAGTCTTGTAGTCCCGACGTAAACACAGCACTTGTGTTTGCCCGTAATCCGTACAAATTAGTATGTACACGACAAGTGTGTATCAGCCGCAAGTGCAATACGCAACAGTGTTGTACCCCGCAGGAAAAGGGATAAGTGAATAATAATTGTATGTTATAAAACCGTTTATAGATCGAGTTGTTTGTCGTTTTTCTCGACATAATTCCAAATATTATACTCTCATACGTAAACGTGCTAAAATAACAGGCTCAGGTCGAATTCCTTTTAATAAGCAAATGGTATAGCGTGACCAGGTTATATTAATTCGCTATTATTTTTTTACGAATTCAGGTACTTTGCAGCAATTTTATGAGTAAATATAACAAACATAATAAGTAAGATTTCTTTGGATAAAGAAAAATATACAATTAATTGGTATTAAAAACGGATATAATTATAGTAACTAAACAATTTAAAATAATAAAAATATTTTATTGTAAACGATATACCTTTTGCCTTAGGTTTTCCATTATTCGACAAGGTTTAGCGACTGCTATCTGTCAATAACAACTCCCGTACATGTTAACATCCTCTCAAACAAAGCAACGCGTATAAAATTTTGCTTCTATGGATCACTCATCCAATTCTCGATCTTACTCAACATCCTTAGCGTTGATTGTTGTTTATTACATACATATGCTGTACTTCCAAGAAAGGGTCACTCATCAAAATTCCCACCGCACCCGATGTTGCTTAGATTGATCAATTATTTAGAACATAAGCTATGGGGCCATTATGCCACCAGCGGTTACCCATCCAACTTCCAACCACACCCGACGTTGCTTAACTTCGATCCTTTATGATATACATGATCTGTTCCGTCTGGTTACGCTGACAACTCGGGTCAGCTATACAAATGTGTCTCGTTAAGTAGACGGGAAGAGGTGACATTTTTCAGAGGGCCCGCAATCGGTCGTGTTGTTATGGGATCTCGCCTTTTCAACGTGCGGGCTCTTTACTGTTTGACAAGTGGGAATATTACACCAGTTTGCCAAGGCTACCTGACAACATAACATGCAACACAGGGTGTCATTTGTAATTTGATAAGTATGGGAAAACTAATACCACAATAAATATAAATATTCCTAGGAAATATGTATCCTTCTATAAAATTTCAGTTGGACAGTAAGTTACATTTCTGTTCTAGTCTAGATGATTGTACCTTTATAAATTTTAAACTGTCAATGGAAAACACGTTAAAAATTCGCATCTGGTATTCCAGTGACTTTTGATTCTTTGAGCATAATTTTCACCAATTTCCAGAATTCTGATTAATTTGAAACTTTGCACACGTATCAAGGACGGATGATGATGCAATAATATGAAAAAAAAATAGTTAAAAATAACTAAAAAAACACGCTTTTATAAAAAATCCAAGTAAAAAAGTATAAACAAGAAAAATATATTGCGATGTAAAAAAGCGTGGGGTGTTTTTTCAGTGACCTATTGACACTACGCACTCCAAATTTTTTTTCACATCGCAATTTTTTTCTTATTCCTCAAACGTCGTAGGTGGCCTTGTGGAACGGGTTGGCCCTAAACTTCCAGGCCTTCCCTAGTGATTGGCAAGAGATGGCAGTGGGACATTTAAAAGGTTCTAGTATGAACCAAATCAATTCTGCACTCACACTTACCTCAATATATAATAGAAAATCGATGCTGTCGTTACATTTAATTACTAGTCCTTTAAAAACTGACCTGCTGACCGTTCTTAACTAGTGATCCATTGTTTCAACCTGTCAAATACAATCCCAGCCTTTATTTCGCAAAGAAAATGAGTTCTGCAAAAAATTATCAGTCGTTCATAATTTTCTCGTTTCAGGTTTTCATTTATTTATGGTACGAATAATGGACTAATATTTTATAGAATTAAACGATGGTTCTGATTTTGAGTTCGCAGGAGTATAAGGTTGGATCAGTAGGTTATATGGTTCCTCTAAATTTAGATAGAAAAAGTACTATAGGATTTTTGGAGAGAAAATGTTAAAACAAAATTCTTGAATGTTAAAAAGTAAGAATTTGGGAGATCTTTTCTAATTGTCGCATAATGTGTGAGTTCAAATTATTTAATGAAAAACATTATAATTAAACTTTATATCTGTTAAATTTTCCGAAAATAAATAACTTATATATATCCATCCTTTCCTAGTACTCACTTAGGTAAAGAACCTATCTACAAATTTCAGGATTCAAGATTTTACGATTTTGACTGTTCGTTCATCTCTGGGTCTATCATCCACATCTGTATATATAGATTCTTAGACATCTCTACATATTCTAAAATAAAATCACTTCCCGCTATCCGTACGCTTAAATCTATCAAACTTCGCGACGGATTTTAATGCGGTCCATTAATACGCAGGCTGATTCAAGAGAAAGGTTTATTTGTATAATACATGCATATATTTATTTGCATAATTATAGTAAAAAAAACCGAGTATGTCAAAGATTTGTAATGTGACGACGTAAGTGCACCTATACGAAGTCGAAGCGGCCAGTATTGGTGCATACAAAAAACCAATTCTCTAATGACGTACAGATAAAGTAAGTTCTTTACGAATAGAACTGTTAAACGTCAACTCATTCGCTCACAGATTTGTAACTCGGTCGTTATTTCAAAATATAATTTTCTCATATTAAATCAGACATAATCTGAGCTCCAACAAGTAAAGAAAAGAGGTGTTTGCTTTACTCCTGTGGTTATTATCCCGTTGTAAATAATTCGTTGGTTATCTTAATATATAAAAATTAATGTTTGTCTGTATGTCCTTTATAAAATCGTAAACTATGCATTTGATTATGTGATGATCTTTAGCAAAGTTGTTTTGCATGAGCCCACGAATGTTTCTGTTGGTACGCCCAATTTTCGGCAGAGGGCGCCACTCTCATTTCAATGAATTTCATATATTGAAGTGACAATTCATGCTGATTTGAATTGAAGCGAAAACAGCGAACGAATGACGACGTTTCGAGGCAAAATAAACGCGGACGAAGTCGCGGGCACAGCTAGTTTATAATAAAAGGCCACTTTGAAACGTCATTTAATCGTTTTGCGACTGAATTAAACCGATCACAGATGGCTAGGATCACGTAAACAAACCGCGGTCCGCGATAATGCATGCTGCTGAATATTAATTCACTGAGGCGATGCTCAATTGAAATTTTAAACTGTTAAATCGTTTCGAGCTACCGATGCGAAATTACTATAAATACAAGTCGGTGCTAATTATGAGCGAGGATTAAATGCATTTTAATGTAAATGTAAAGCGTTCCGATGCGGTATAATGAGGGTGCAAAACACAATGCTCAGAGAGTGAAAATGTTAATGATGGTTCTGATTATCTGGGCTCTTACTACCATTTCTTAAAACAATGTTATTTTAAGCTTACTTCGAAATTTGGTACTTAGAAAAACAAATAAAAAGGGTTTAGCTACATGAATTAATCATGAAATTGTTCACTCTTCTTACGGAATATAACAACTAATAGTTAATCAATGGTTGAAGCCTATCTGCTTTTTTATAGATAAAGAATAAAAAAGTTAAAAACAAATTACTACAACAGTGTAAGAAATGAAATTCTCGTCATGAAATGCCTAGATACCACATACCTTTGATATTTTGACTTGATTTTATGTTCTATTGGTAATTGATACTATATATATTTAGGAGTAAAGCACTTGTAAAGTTTTGACCAACCATAGGCTTCAATTCGTTAATCGGGTCGAAGATAGCGTTTATCTTTCATTAAAAAAGCTTTAAGTTTCCGACAGGAGGGCTCAGGAAAGTTTTAATTTCATCGGTAAACTTTGAACGGCTAAAGCCCTGCTTTCATGAAATGTTACCCTAATGAAACTAATTGGACTTCTAATATGCGGCCACTTTTCCTTAAGGGGTCGTTAGTCGTGGAAAAATCTTTCGTGAGCTGGGGCAAAACGCATGCTATTTCAAAAAACAATACACGATTTTTCATTTTAGGTTATCAGTATAGATTTTCTGAAAGAACTTAGTGTTTTGTCAACAGTGACAGAATGGGAAATACATAACCATAGCAGATTTATTTCACAGAAACCAATTTTCCTTTTTTGCGATAAAAAAGTGTCAAAATTTATAAAATGCGAATTTGTCTGTCTGAGTCGGTCTAGTTTACATTAGTTTATTTTTTATTTTTGAATGGAGAAAAAAGTGTGGTCGGAAGACATTGAAAGTTATTTTAAAATCTTAGTCCTTACGTACTTTGTACGTTTCTTTAGATATGGCTGGTATCTGGCTAACTTTAAAATAAGGCGACCATCTTAGTGCGCCAAAGTAGCAAGGCATCTGAATTTGAAAGGTGGTAGAGCCGTTAGAGCTCGACCGGGGCGGCACCACCACTACTCTCATAACCTGTCGTAAAACAACATGTTCTTCATATATTGTGTTTCGGTTGGGGAGGTGTGGTTGCCGGATACACATTATTGGAGGCGACCATCTT
>DWON01004015.1:0-16971 GCA_018251015.1 Phocides pigmalion okeechobee | reverse complement strand
TGTGATGGCTTCACTTAACATTAGGGTTCTTTTCAGTAAAATCGAAATAAAGAAGTTATGTCGATTTAATTCAATCATCACCGACGAAGTCTTGGACACTAAGCTAGTACTTTATAAATTTAATACGGTAAATATCTATAATATTGAATTTATAAAAGTAAAGTGTAAAGATGAAAATAAAATATATTTTATATTTGGTAAAATTACGATGGTAGGGAACTTGGTTTGCAGGCATCATTGATAAAGTCTGCTAACAATATTAACAGCAATTAACCTTAACGTGTCAACGTTATTAATATGTTATGCAAGTATGTTTACGTTTTATAAACAATTATTGGAAGTATTAGTTAATAACTCTTAAGTAGTAAAGAACTCTTTTTATGTTGAAAGGTTTTTTTTTAGAATTAGCATATGAGCCACTGATACCACCACCACCACCTGATATACCACTGATATACCACCTGATGTTAAGTAGTCAGCTCAAGAACATCAATAGCTACCGTCAAACAGGACTATTCCTTTTTAAGGTCATAAGTAGACGTGTTCTTACTCTCGAGGACTAAGATGGTTGCCTCGCTTTAAGTGTAACCGGCAACACGTATCTTCAAAGGATAGAAGAGAGTTTCTTACAGCGGATTATTGTTTTTTTTTTTACAGAAATCAGTAATTTATTAATGTATTTGAAAAAAATATGGAAGATTTAGTAACTTAATTTGTTTTTCTTTTTTTTAAATAAATTAAAAAATAAACAAAAACGATTATTGATTAAATTGTCACGACTAGTCGCAACAGCCCTTGTACTGGGTGTTACTGAGCATTTATCTGACAATATCGAAATTATTTTTATATGCGGATTAAGTGTATAAACATTAGAATCATTTTCCTTCCATGTATGTGTTTGTAATTTCTTTATTTCAAAGAATGATGCGAAATAATTTAATCGTTAGATTTTAAACTAATATCATAGCGGAATTTATACATTTTGTTATGTACCGGATACTTTACGTATCCTATGGGTATCGGCGAAATTTCGCCGTGACCACGAGCCATGCAACTGGTTCGAAATATCAGCAATCGAAAATCGTGGGCACCTTGTGCACAGTAAAAGTTTAATCGTTACACCACAGCAATTAAAAAAAGGAAAAAAGAAAACAATGTAATTTTATTTTTATTATTAGTATTAATCTGTCTAAGGCAAACATGTATTGCAATTTAAATAAAGCGTGGGGTGCATGGTGTCCATCACTGAAAAATCATCCCACGCTTTTTTACATAGCCATTTTTTTTCTCATTTAAACATTTTACTTGGATTTTTTATAAAAGCGTATTTTTAACTATTATTTATTTTACCATGAATCCATTAAATAGTAAAATAAATATTGTGTTCTGTTACAGAAGCCGGACATACCAGCGTGGCTGGCCTATGCCAGAAGGAGATGAGAGGTGCAAGTACCTCCGTACCGGTCTGCATGTTCCGAACCCATCGTATACAAGGCTAAACAGTAGATGTACTTTACCCACTCAGTACCATTTTAATCCTTAGAATTCGAATGATGTTTTCGTAATCAATTGGTACTATCTATCTATCCCCAGCTGATTCTTTGTAGTCTTTGTAGGTCTTTTATCGTCTTGTTTGTATTAAGCTATGCAACGGGTTATCTACGAATCATGTGTCAAGGTAATGTTATAAATAAATACAGGCAATTGAGAAAAAGTAATATTAAAAGGTTGTTTTATTAATGTCCTCCTTAAACATGTATGAATTATAAACGAATTCAAATAATCTGTTTTATCAGTACATTAAAATAAAATATAATACAGTACGCAATGCAATACAATTCAATACAAAAAATTACTCACTAACAGCAACCCATCCTGTTCAAGACCGCGCCCAAAGTTGCTTAATTTTGTCGAGTTTTAACGATCTACAAGCAGCTGGGCTACATGTGCTTCAACCATAAGCATACACAAAATATCCCTAGACTAATGTACGTATAAGAATTTACATTTTGGTACAAAGAGTTTTCGAGAAATTTGTGTTCATCTTAACCATTATAATTTAATTCCAATCTAATTTAAAGATTTAAAGAAAGAAAGACAGAAAGAAAGAAAGAAAGAAAGAAAGAAAGAAAGAAAGAAAGAAAGAAAGAAAGAAAGAAAGAAAGAAAGAAAGAAAGTAAGAAAGAAAGAAAGAAATATATAAATAAAGAAATAAATAAATAATAGAAAAGTAAAACGTAGTTATTCGTTTGTTTATTTTGATTTCTTTTACACAAAAACTATTTAAACTACCACAAATTTTGTATATAGATTTCTTATATCTCTGGTCTTGTGGCTTCGAATTGTCTATATTATCTTAGAACTGAGTAATGATCAAAAATAACTATTGTTTACACGACTCCCTTTTTAAGCATTTTTATTGCTATACCGTTTACAAATAACTTTTAATCCTTTTCCTGCGGCATACATCACAGCTTCGATTACGCGGTGCAACGCGCTCGCGGCTTGTACACATCTGTGTTGTACGTATAAATCTGTATGGATTACGGACGAACAGAAGTGTTGTGCTTACGTCCGCGCTACAAGACTGGGGGCGGGCATGATACCTGTGTATTTGTAGGCGATACACAGACGCTAAAATACAATATTTCAGTGAATTCAACGCTCTTCAGTCTTGAGTAATAAGCTCCAGTTTAGTGCCTCCCGCGACGCATACCCGACTAATATATGAGCACCGCAGTTAGTGTTAATCTTATACTTCGTAGGAAAGACGGTAGATTGACGCTAGTATGAAATAACATCAAAAGGACGTAAGTATGGTAAGATAAATGAAGGGAACGACATGTGACGGCAAGACAAAGATGCTACGTGCCTTATTAAGGGGCGAGAGATAAAATGGTATGTCAAATACTCTTCTGATCAGTCATATGAATAATCGGTTATAGAATCAACTTGTTTGTCCACAAGACAGGACTAATATTTATACAATTCTTTTTTATGCTATATTTTATTTGGTTTAGCAGTACAGGAGGAAATGTATCAAATAGTCTCTTTTCTGATTCTGTACTGGGTACACACTGGGTACACTGTACTGGGTAACGATGTATGCAGCAGTCTCTCATTTCTGATTGTTTTTAAATACAGAGTTTATGATTGAGTTTTATGAATACGCGTAGAAAGATAGGTGTGGTAAATAGGATTCTGAAAATGTTTTTCTTCCTTTACTGTGGATGGAAAGGTGGGACAGGTGGTAGGTAGGTTTCTAACCTCAGGATTCATATTAATTTTCTAATTTAAACATATCAAGAAATGGGAGCTTGTAATAAGAAAAAAGCGAGTGGGGTTTCCAAATCCCAGAAAACAGATGTCATGGAGGTTCTTGATGACGCAGAATATTTCATTTTTTGGGGGATTTACTGATTAATCGTATCAAGCAGGAGACAGTTGTGTGCCGAGTATTTTTAGTATTCACGAAAGTAACATTTATATATTAAGGAATTCAGGAGACTTTTCGGTTGTGGACTACTCAAAATTTACCAGTTCTGTCACTCTTTTGTTGCGCTACTGCATCCTGAATTTCGTGGAGTTAGATCTAAAATTTTGTGATAAAAGAATTGTGTGGTTTATTAATGTTTTATGTCCAGTTTAGATGAGTAGATCTTCTCCTGTCTATTGGAAAGGCCTTAGCTATTGTTGAGTTTGATAGCAAATTATTACAATTTAGCGTTCTAATTTATAAAGCAAGAATTTTGATTTCAAACAAAATATATATATGAAATATCTTGAAACAATAAAGCATCTGATCCAAAAGTATTACTAAATATGTAGATCAATAAATATTTTTTACAATAAGATTCGGTACAGACACTGGTACACATGAAAGTACAATTATTCTGGCAATCGAACCCACAACCTTAAGCTCAGCAGTCATTTTCCCCAATATGATGCATTTATCATTTGTCACTAAGAGTTATTCGTCAATAAATTGATCATAATCTACGTATCTTAATAGGTTACACTACGTAGATTACTACGTACTATATAGATATTACTACGTAGATAACATCACGATGTTGACTTGACAGATGATCAAGAACTTGACAAGCGTTTCAAAATTATGTGCGTTAGACATTTATTATATTTAGCTTTAAGGGCGAAGAAAAACAGCAAAGAAACTTACTTGCTTGAGAGTTCTCCATAAAGGTTTGTCAAATCTGTAAGTGTTGTGTCAGTTTACTCTTCTCAATTTCTCAATTCGCAATAGATTTCGTTAGCATTGGAACATTAATTTAAGATAAAAGTGTGCCGATGCAAATAATTTCTAATTTTCACGGAGCAAAATTTGCAAGAAATGATGATATATTTATAATTTTTATTCTGGGTATTTCTGTGTCAAAGTAGATATAACTAAAAATATGAAATTTGGGCAAAATAAAAAGAAATAAAACTAGAACATATTGTGTATTATTTATACATCCTAATAATAAATTATATTTGTGTCAGTACATCGAGTTAATATTAAATAAGTGACTAGCTTAATCCGTAAGCACGAACATTAATTCAAATTTAAAAACTAATTATCGATCAATACTATAATACTGACCATTGAAAGATTTTTACATTTTCAAAATTGACGAGAATCCTTCGCACAAGCACCTAGTTTATACAACCTTATATTTAAACATATTTTAGGGTAAAACATGCTTACATTACTTAAGACTAATATAAAATTTAGAAAAATCGAAGCAGTAAAACACGTCCACTTAATCAAGGGTAACTTTAAATCGATAAACGATAGATTGGTGATAGAAAACATACAAAATATAAAAGAGTATATATAGGTATCCAAGAAAAACGATAAAACTTAAAAATTTTGATAAATATTTTGGGAAATATTTACTCACTCGTCTATCGTTTATCAATTAAATCTATAATCGCAAATGAGTTGAATAAGATACTAATACCAAAATAGGACTAAAGTACGAATCAAAAAGTCTAATAATACAAATGATTTTTGAATAGAACCAGCGCCTACAGATGTACTAAAATTTAACACATTACATAGAGATACTACTGGGGTAAAGATTCCTAAAGTTGAAAGATAAGGTAATGAAGGGAGAAATAAACAGGTTATTTCTATTGTTTACAGATTTTCAGAACATATCAGTTTGAATGTTATTTTTAGTTAATTTTATTGATTAATTAAGATCTGGTGTGTCAAATCACCGGAATATTGTAAACTGAGAAAATTATGAAGAACTTTGTATGAATCATGACAATCAAATATATACGAGTATAGTTTCATATAGATAGGGTAAAATACTACTTATGAAAAGATCTAAAGTCACTAATTTAATTAAGGTCGGAATTGCACCATATGAAAAGAATATAACTCAAAATACTGCATACAGCAAAAGATGTACGATAGTTCATTTATATCAAATGAACAACTTCATAAGTTTTCAGGAGAGGAATTTATCGTATAGTTAAGAACTCACGCCCATTTTCTTATTAGCGTCTATCTTTCTCCAAATGTAATTAAAGTTCTTAAGTATTGTGTTATATTTAATTCAGTTTTGGAATAAATACATTAAAGTCAATGTTCCAAATGAGCGACACGTAAAAATCGCAGAAGATATCATGATAGTGATAGAATTATGAAAATTGTTTGGGTTAAAAAAAATATACGGTAAAAAGACTAGAAAATAATATTGTTCATGGACAATTCCGAACCATAACAAAAATCTAGGATAGCTACAGTTAGAAACTACGATTTACATACTCGTACAATAAATACAGAAGATAGAATAGACGGATGGAGATCTGGGGCATTATAGCATATGTTATACTAAATTCTACGTTTCATAACGTATCACTAAGGGTAAACAACTACTAATGAGAAATAGGAATTAAGAAGATTCTAAAGTATTCATCAGTTTTGGCAACTATTGGGCATGTATTTACAACTTTACTGAATTTGTTTAATACTTAAGAGACTAAAACTAGACCTACCCTTGTAATTACAACCATAAGACCGATTTTTAAAAACATTGTAAAAAAAGACGAATTTCAAAATGTATTCGTGAATGAGACGTGAATAGATTGGATCCAGTCACATTCAAATACGTTTGCTCAGTGAACACATAAATACAATGAGCACACGAGCATACAATTTGACCTTTTTATGAGAAAATATTTCCACAAACACGATAAAACATCTGCAGACCAAGAAATCTGGCCTGCACGCCGAAAGTAAGGATTTTATTTTGTAACTAGCAATAAGTTTCACAGTCATATTTGAAATTTTCATTAATATTTCTTGCTTTCGATGGCACTTTCACGTTACTACACTTAAAAACATGCTATCTCTTTCTAGAGCCGGTATCAATCTATCAAGCAAGTAACAATATTTTGGCAAGATGTTAATCTTATTAAATACTAACTTTCTCAAACTACCTCAGCCATTGAGCATTAGTCATACAAACATTCACACGTAAAGTCACAGCGCGTATCTTTAATCTTAAGTCATTATTATTTATTCATCATTTTAATCGTATTTAGCCTAATTTTATTATTTACAGCTCATTCACACTCATAACCTTAAAGAACTTTTACAAACATTGTGTGCAATAATTATTACCTTTCTAACAATCAACAATTAATGTGCTTCAATGAAATACATGCTTAGATTTTAAGTATTCACAATTTTATAGATTTCAGTACAGATTTTCTTGATGTGAGTGTATTACAAAAATATTTAGTGAAGTCTTTGTCTTATACATTACATAACAATCAAGTTTATAAAGACCGATTATCGTTTTGAGTTAAATTTGACACAACGTTTAATCTGTTATGTACTTGTATTTTATCTTCTATCTTTGACAAATCTGGTTCTGAACCTTCCTTCAGTAGTTCCCAGATATGATTCTTGTCTAAAATTTCGAAACCACCTCTGTTTTCTGGCGCAATATCTGATTTAATAGGACCTGTTAAACTTTTAGATGTCTCTGAAATAGGTGTGGGTGGTATTTTGTGTATTTCTTTATTGATAGATTTCAATGTTTTTGGAGTAAGTTTAGTCTCCTTTGTTTTATTTATCTTAAAATCGAAGTGGCTTGTTTTATTTTTCTCAATATTCTTCGATATCGTGTGGTTGTTGTTTATGATATGAGGTTTTTTAATTTGCGTTATAGGTTTTGGTTTCTTTGTTCTGTAATGAATGGACTTTATGTTAATATTAGTAATTGCAGCAATTGTGTGTGGCATTGCAGTTACTTCGTGAGAATGATTCGTGGATGGCATTGGCCTGTCATGGCACAAATCGACAGAGTTATTAAAAGCGTTAGGTTTTGAAGTAACATTGCATATTTTTTGTGCGTTTTGTGTTGTAATTTGAATATCACTCGTGTTATTTTTATCTGTATTAATAATGGGTGTTAATGGCTTTATTACAAGTTCTTTATTGTTAGTCATATTTATTTCGCTCGTCACGTTCAATTTTGATTTATTCAATGCTTTCATTTTTGCAAAGAACTTGTCTTGTTTATCACCGTAAGTGGCTTTCAATGTACCTTTTCGTCTTGGCAAGGCCTTTTTCTTGGAATCTTCTTTTTTAAGAAAAGCTTTAGAAGCTGGCAATTTTTGAAGAACTAAGTCTCTATTTGAATTTGTCATGATTGGTTGAATGTGATTATCTACTCTCTGATTTTCACTACTATTTGTGTAAGTCACTGTAGGAGCTAAAATATCATCAGATAATACAGTGGAACTGATAGTAGACGTTGTAATAAAACTATCATTGGCTGTTGTTTTCTTTTCTATGGAAGAAAAGTTTTCAGTGGATGGCATCACAGAAGGTTGTTGTATGTTTTGAGTTGAAGTGATTATTTCCTCAGTAGTTGTTGATTGAATCGTAGTAGTCTCTCTGTCTAACTCTATACTTGTTGATGTCGGGGTGATAGTGGATTCAGAAACTACACTTTGTTCAGTTGTCTTCAGTTCGTGTGAACTGTAATTGGATTTTCTAAATTCGTAATCCCTACTACATATGCGTCCACATTCGCAGATGTTGTCAATATTGGCAGTAGTTTTAAGACTAGCTATTTCTGTTTTATCAAACCATGTTATGAAATCATCGTCAGTAATTCCACGAAGTAAGGGACTTCCAGGTCTTGCATGGAAGAATGTTTCAACTGCTAAATCTGGTCGGGTTGAAGGGTAGATCTTGGCGAAGGCCGGTCTGAGACTGGTTATGACGAATTTTGATCTCGTTTCGTACGTCACACATACAGGACAAGTTGAGCTGATCTGTAATTTAAAATTATACTCGTTTATATTTCAATATTTGTTACTTGTTGAAACTTTATCTATACAGAAGTTTTGAAACAAGACAGATAGTTTTTCGGAACTTAATTTGGATTAGAAGGTAACTGGATGTCTCAGCTGAGGTAATTTAGGTAAGGTAAAAAACTTACATTAGCAAAAACGAACCACACAGATTCGCCTCTAGATCCGTAATGCAAGTCAGCAAATGTAGCTCCATCCAAAACCACAGGATTCACTGAATGCAATTCATAACCAGAGAAAAGAGACGTTTCAAGGCGGAGAATTCCAGAACGTTCTTTGCCTTTCCATCTGAAAGTAAAATTTAGGTTGTTATTCTAAATATAATATATATATGTATTTATTGTACACTGAAAAACGAAAAAGTTTATATGTGTTTTATATAGATTTATACTGAAATATATTAAAAATCGCAATTTGTAATATTGTGGTTAAGAGGAAATGGTATATATACTCTGTTTAAATAAAGTAACATAACAAAATAACTTTCACTCAAATCTGTCAAGTTGTTTTTATGTAAAGCGGTAAAAGACAGATAATCAATATTAAATGAATAATTAAATCGCACCTACATTTATATCAGGTGTATAGAAGATACATATAAAATGATGCTATAGCTAAATATGTAACTTACTTAAAGCAAGTCTTGATGATCAAGGTCGGCAGATTCCCTTGTAGATCCTCAATGCTGCTTCGTTCGGGGCGAATTTCTTCTATTATTGCTGCTTGAATATTCAATAATGCATTCTCTGGTTTAGGCGAGTAAGTAGAATAAGAAATGGTTCCCTGAAATAATCATAATACGCATTTAGACATGTTTATATCTGATTAACTTATGATTGATTTATCTATTTTTTGTCTTGTAGCAATAAACAATTTGCTTAATTCTCACTAATGAAATTTTTAATGATAATAAATTTATGTTGTCATAAAGACCGGTAGTCATTGAATAAATCAATAATTAAATTTTCAATCATCAGTTAACCGGAACAATAATGACATGTAAACATATATGAATTACAAGTTATTAAAATTTAATTCCTACTTAGAACAAGTGAGTAATTCTTCCATAAAATTAGTCTAAATTCAATTCAATATAACTAGTATTTTTTTCTATAAAATACTTATTTCTTCAATGATGAATACATTCATAAAGCGTCTATATTAACCTGAACAGTAGCACAACCAGCTCCGGTAGCGTACACGAATACTTTAGTTGGCAATCCTGGTAGTTGAAGTGGTCTCGGTGGAGTGCGAGCTCTGAGTTCCAGTGTATCAGTTAATTCCATGCCAGCTGTTGCCAAGGAGACTGTTAAAGCACGGTGTCTGGAAAAGAAATATTAGACTTATAATTAATGCCATTTGACATGCTTACCCAAAAAGAGATATTGAATGAATTAATGAAATTTCGCATTTCTATGAATATATATATCTATTATATGTACAAAATTATATGATACAAATACATGAAATACAAAGGATGAGAAGACGTCTATCCAGACCTGATAGCTATCCCTTTCATCGAAAGAACACATAAACCATGAATCATTCATTGCCTTCAAGAAGGAGTACGAAGACCGTAGCATCAGACTAGACACCGCTCCCGCCCATGCTAGGGGAAAGGTGAACTCTGTTCGCGAAGACTGTTCGTTTTTTTTTCACTCAATTTAAAGGCAGGGTAAGCTAATAGAAATGCTCATCTCGTAAGATCCAATAAGATTGTTCCCATGCTTACCTATCATGAGCTAAAGCAGCATATTGCGCCGCCGCTTTCGTAGCGCTATATGCTAGGCTGGGATGTCGTTGTAGTGTAGATGCCCTATAGTACAGGAACCTGGCCGCTGCCTCTCCATCTGCCAATGCACCTCTCGCACAAGCAGCGAGCAGAACTCGGACGCCGGCTACATATTGCTCCATAGTCACTGCCTCTGTGGTTAAACAAATTTTGAAAATGTTAAGATAAGAATAAAAACGTTTGTATTGGCCCATACATTAGAGTAGTATTCATTTACAAGGTGCTACAACCTGTATGGTTCAACTGGGGAGGTACCATCCATTTCTAGGGAGATGCGACCTTCTTATTCCTTAGGAGTAGCAATACATCTGTAATCGACTTCAAATGGGACTCTTGTACTTTATGGACTTGGTAATAGATGTCCATGGGTGGCCGTGACTGCTTCCCATCAGGTGGACTAAATTTTCGTTTGCTATACCTTTATAAAAAGTATTTATATATTATTTTATTTAAAAAAAAGATCCCGAAACCTCATTACAAGTGGTGAGTAACTGTCGAGAAGGATTTAGCGTGTAGTAGTACTAGCTTTAAATTGTTTAGCTTATAAAAAAAAATGACAAAGATAAGCATTTTTCTATTAATACAGCAGCATAAATATGTGAAGACTTCTTTACATAGAAGAAACTTGGGTGTATCGAAAAATTTCAATTTTCAATAGCTTGAAAAAGTGTCTTCGTTAAAGAAATCTAGGTTTAATTCGTCCGGATAATGCCTATATTTCATAAATTATTCTAATAATAAAAAAATAGAACAAGTAATAAGTAATACAAACAGCGATAATTAACTTTTAAAAGCGATATAATGTCCGTACCGTAGGAAGTAGTCTTTATATTTCTAGACGTTTCTTCAAGTAGCCAATCTGCTGCATCTTTCCTTGGCGCTGGCCATCCAAATTCTCCTTCTTCAGTTGTAGAAGCATTTCTTAGTATAATGAGCGCTTCAGGTACTATTGGGCTCCTAAGTACAATATCATTAAAATTTAAAATACTATCGAAAAACATACCACCTAACATAAAAATGGCTACATGTCCAATTGTTGCATGCATTACCTATTTACTACAAATATTATAAATACATGTCATTAGAAAGCAATCTTTGTAAATAAACATTGAAGAATGTACACAGTCTTTACGTTTACATAAGCCTCAGAATTTTCAGCAAAATTTATGTTCTGTGGCACATCAAAAATAGCCAAACAAAAAGAGTATAGCGATAATTGAATACAAAACAAAATAAATAAAGCGTGAACCAAAAAATATATTAATTAAGTAAAACGCCGACAACGTTCTGGGTATCTGCTATATATGTATATACATATATATTTTTCTGGTATCACAAATAGGAGTCCTGGATGGCTTATGCAACCAAAACACATAAAAATATTTGATTTTTATAATAGAGAAGAAATTAATTATTAGTATCAACGTTACGATTGCTTTCTTTAAATATTCAATCATTTATTATACTAAGGAACAGGTATTTACGATACCATTATTTTTTGCACATATTTTAACCCATGGCATAGATGGTGGGTATTTTCACCGTGACTACAATCCACGCAATGGTCACAATACTGGCCTGTCGTCAATTGGCGATATCCGTTTCAACTCAAATTCAATGAGGCTTGGTTACAAGAATAAAATGATAGAAGAAGAATAAAAGGATACAAGAAGAATTAAATGGAGTAGAGTAGAAATAAAGAGGGTTTAGGTACCTTACCTAGCAAGAACTAAGCCTAGAACAGACGCAGCTAAAGCAGCTGGAGATGTAAGGTTGTGGATGTTGTTCTCTAAGTAACTCTGTGCTTTCTTTGCAATTTTGGCATCCATCTGAAAATTACATATTTATATCTTGTCAAACATTATTTCAATTTACTAAATATTATTTTTTGGTAAGAATTAATCAATATGTACAAACTATGTATTTTTCTGTGTTTTGTTTTATTAAAATATAATATAGATCTATTATTAAAATAGAATTAGTTAAGAAAATACTTGAACTGTCCGTTCTTCAAGTTAATTAAAATGAAAGTTTCAAAAAATTACTCGTATGTTTGATCGACGATCCATCTCGCGCTGAGAATTGCGATCACTATTCCGCGCGGAAATACGCCTAGCGTTCTTGGCACCATGTCGCCTGGTTTTATGCCTCTAAGGGTGTATAACCTTACCCTTTAGATTGTTTAAGTTAAACTTTCATTATATTTAGCTTTAAAGTATTCCATTTAGATATAAATGTACTGTATATGTATAAAACTTAATTAACTTGATTATATTAGATACAGGCTAAGTTTGAACCTATATTTTGAACAAATTCTTACTTGATTTTCTACCCCAACTTCAAGTAAAGCGACAAGTGTTTCCGCAGTAACTTCAACAGTTCTCTCCCACTCTATTTCTTCTTTCGTCATATTGCCATCTTTGTCATAATAATAGTATTCGTTTACATCAACTTCGACTTCAGTTCCGTTAGATTTCTTAATTTCTACGGGATAATAGTCTACTTCTTTGTCAGCAGGTAACGGAGTGAATGAACCGTCAGGATTTTGTCTTTTCTGAATCCATTTTTTGATTGATTGGAGAAGATTTGGGTCAACGGGGTAATACGATTGAATTCTGCTGAGAATTTCCAGAATCTTGATTGTCGATAAGTGACTGCTCATAGCTGGGTGGTCGCTAAATGAGTTGTCGTTCTTACGGAAGGATAGGAGAATCTGGACCTGAAAACGAAATATTGATGAGCTTGATCAGATGCTTCTTCTTTTGGAAATCTTCTCTTCGAAGATTTGGGACCTGTTGTACTAAATACCTTTACACAAACACACACATGTACATGATATATCGATACCCACACATCAAGTACAAATGAATCAACATTTAGTTACATATTGAAAGAATACAATAAGAATATAGAGAGTATAGACATTAAGAAACGTTTATTTAATACAAGTAACAAAAGTAAGGCTTGAATAACATTGATACTTTTTTAGCAACGTCATAGTTTATGTAATTGAGGTAGTTAATTAAAATAAAACTTTTCCTACGCTTTTCGTATCTAACCTGTTCTGGCAACTTTTTCAAAATATTCTCCCTCTCAGCTTCGTCAACCAAATGAGGAATATGCTCCAGGGCCAGCAATGGTGCCAAGCTTGCTGATGCAGCAGACAATTGGGAGTCCCTCCATACGTCTGACCATTGATCAGTTGAGTCTGTTTGCAGACTATAAAGTGGAAGATGGAGGCCACCAGAGACCAGAAGAGTCCCACTAGCGGACCCTGGCACAACGCCGTGGGGAAGACCAAGTTCAAGAACTTGTGAGAAGCCGGCTTCTTCGTTGAAGTTCCAAATTCTGAAATTAGAAGTCGAATATATGTTTTGAAATATATTTTTTTAGATTTAATTATTGATTGTAATTACTTAATTTTCAACATATTTGCAATATATTGTTGTGGATGAATTAAAATATTAAAGTTGGGTTTGAATAAAATAGTGTTTGTTTTCAAGTCATGTTTGTATGTTAGAATGGTTTGTATTTATTTTGTAATAAAGAAAAACGACGTTAGTAAAA
Source organism: Phocides pigmalion okeechobee (assembly GCA_018251015.1). Classification (NCBI taxonomy): domain Eukaryota; kingdom Metazoa; phylum Arthropoda; class Insecta; order Lepidoptera; family Hesperiidae; genus Phocides; species Phocides pigmalion. The sequence goes on along the minus strand of DWON01004015.1, from coordinate 3,266 downwards.
TGTACCAAACTTTTATAAGTAAACGTTCTTCGTTACATTTCCATGTGGATATGAAATCTACGAATTTTTTATAACGTCCAATTGTTACATTTACAATAAACATTTTTTTCAGTAACCTGTTACACTTTACTTCTATTTCTTCTCCTTACCTAAAGTCTGCCTTATCACCCCAGAGCGCGCTGAACCCAACAAACTTGATCCTCATGTCAGAAGTCAGCGGCCACACCAGCAGTCGTCTCTCTGATGGAGCAGCTCCTCTGCCAACTGAGAGTCTACCACCTTCCCACCAAACCCACCAAGCGCACCATGAATTGGCTCCAGCACATTCTTCGTCGCTTTCTGTTTGTTCTGCACTCGCTAAATGCACATCGTAGCCTGAAAATAAAAGAAATGTTACATTAATACAATGGTTTTGTAACAAGTCTTTGTCCATACCTGAAGCATAATCCACTATATCAATCCAGTCATTGGTATATTTATAACTTGCACTTAAAGAAACCTTACCTTATGTACCCTATACAATATCCTTACATTATACCTATACTATACTTAAGTATGTTATATTAAATCCATTCAGTTTGGAATGGTAGACTATTTTTGATTTCAATCCATATTTGTGCGTATAAAATTTGTGTCCTTGTCGGTCACCCATCTAAGTCTCGATGATGCTGGACTATATTAGACGGTTAAAATTTACAGAAGCTGCGGGACTACATACGCTTATGCATGCTTGCTTTCAACTGCCATGCGATACCTACCGTGTTTTCCCTTAGCGATCCAAACACGAGTTCTCTCGAACACAACTCTGTACATATCATCCGACGGTTCTGGTATAGCGGACAGCGCAACATGCGCTGCACCCTGTGCTCGTAGTTCCAGTACCAAGCCAGCGCGGTTGCGAGGTGCAGCCACCCACTGCCACTCCCAGGAACCTCGTGAAGAAACCGCTAGATGTTCTGGAAATTAGAAGTTAAAATTTTTAATCAACAATGGTATTTTGATTTTTTTTAGTTACTCGAGTCCATCGAGCCTATTAGTACCATTCACCTTTTTCAGATATATGTAATACTATACGAGAAAACATTAAACCAAGAGAAAAATAGTAGTGTATTCACAAATAACAGTTGTGATTATAGACAAACCACCCGCTTAGAAGGTATTCGTACTAAATGCAGTTGGCAAAAGTATGTTTGTTAATTCATTTACTTATGAGCCAAACCATTTTAGCAACCAAAAGTAACGCTTTTGAGATCGGGATCATTTTAAACTTCAGTTGTATATAGATTTACTTGTACATATATATAGGCAGCAGTGATGACTTGCCATCTGGTACATTGCCCGCTCATTTGCTCTTCTGTAAATACAGAGCAAACGATAGTACAGTAAAATACAAACCATTGGCACAGAAGTACGCGCTTTGCGTATCGCTTCTATGCAGACCTTCAGGAAGGACAAGTACGCTGGCAGATCTAATGACAGACCCGACCAAGGTCTCGTTGTTGAATGACGTGTAGGACACGGAGCAGTTGTCCGCGCTGTAACCGGTTACTTCCACTGCAATGATACAAACAGAATGTTAGCTAAGAAAGGGAAAGGCGATCGATGTCTTTCTGCAGAGAGAAATGTGGTAAATCTGTGTTCAGCACACTTATTTCTAATTTATTCAAAAATGTAAAATTCCTAGTATAAGAATTTTGTAAGTCAGATTAAATTTGTCCAAGCATTTCTTCTTGGTCCTTAAAAGAAGTAACGTAAGTGTGATCGGTGATCGGACGTAGGAGAAACTTTCAGTTTGTGGTTTTAGATAGTAACCTTCTTAAGTGTCCGCTTTAAACATACGTGAGCTGACAATTATACCAATTTTTCATGCTGGAAACATATGTGTATACCTTCCTAGTTGAACCACACTTCTTTGTAGAACACTCATAGTTATAATATTCGTAGAAAAAGATACAAAGTATCAATTTCCTACAAAGTACGCACACAAAAGGCGGATCCTCAATCATTCAGATCATAGATCATCTATACGACCTTCGACATTTTATTTCCTCCCATTTCATTCAACGTACATCGCTTTTATCTTTGCTTTATATGGTCATGAGAATACGTGTTACGACAAGAAATAAGTCAAAGGCTGGAGATATTGAATCTTCAATACAGGCTGAGGAACCAATTTTATGTCTCGTGACATATATTTGGGAAATGTCGTGAATTAAATTTCTTTTCATACTTAGTAGAATGGCTACTTTTTCTATTACTTCATAAATTATAATCCTATGTTGTATCAAAATTAGATTAATATAATTATTAAATTTAATACTAATAAAATTGTATCAGGAGAATAATGGTAATGAATAATTACGTCATAATCATCTTCGTCATTCCCTGCTTCGTCAACGTGTTTAAATTCTTAGTAAAATCTTAGTAAAGTTGGGGAGTTCATAACTTCTTTTAAGTTTCATTTATTTCAGATCGTAAGTACTCATTATAAAGCTATCATCCAACCATCCATTGAGTTCGTTTTTCTTTTTTAGATGCCTTACATACCACACAAACTTTATATTTATGTATTAAACTTTTTAACTATTTGTGATTTACATACATAAACTAACCACTGGGTTCCATGTCTGTGCCACCGTCCTTGTTGAAGTTCCTAGGGTGTTTCTTAGTCTATACTGTCTCAGATTAACCTACCAATAGCATCAGTCAATCCCCAATCAGTTTTCCCCGCTACCACAGTTTAGTTATAATCGGTAATCAAAAATTGAAAAATTGTTAATCTTGAGCACCCAGTACACAGTAAAAAATAAAAAAAACTGATTTGACTGTTTCTTCTAACATTTTGATAGTTATTCTCTAACAATACGGGAGTAGCGTGGCTGAGTGTGTTCTAGATATTCACAGTTGTAGGTAAGCATTCGTGCTTTGCTGTGCAAAGCCTAATAAAAGTTGAAGTCAGGATAATGCGATCGGTTTTGTGTCGAACTGGGGTATATTTTTCCGCATTTCATAAAAAAGTACATTAAGAATTTGTTTTCTACACATTTTGTTTACAAAAAACTTTTAAAAAATGCTGCGTGTAACGTTCTCTTCAATTTTCCACTCAAACCCTAACGTTGATCGTTCTTCAAAAGGTATTGAACTTAAAATGGGTCTATTAACCAAAATGCGAAAACTTTGAAAGCAGTTTTAGTTCATGCAAATATTTTTTGTGTGAACAGACATGATTTAACGTGAAACTTATAACAGACGACTGTAAGTTAGAC
>DWON01004014.1:0-16972 GCA_018251015.1 Phocides pigmalion okeechobee | reverse complement strand
AGTATTGGGAAGAAGAGTGAGTGAACAAGCGTAATTTTAGTTGGGATGGGTAAAAGATTACGAAGTCGCCGCAATGAGGACCGCAATACATAACTAAGGACCAATTCCCACAACGCGAAGTAAATTTATATTACGCAAATATATTCATACAATTTCTTGTCTTCCAGAAGCATATAATTACAAATGCTACGGATTTCTAAGTTTCCTGTCGTGTTAGCTTGCATAGAAATGAATATAATGTTTTATCATTGTCATAAATTAATCTAATGAGAAGCATGATAGTAAGAGGCGTACTTACACTAAGTGGCCCGTATTTTACAATTTATAGCCTTCACAGATTTATTTTCTCTTTTGTAAATAATACATTGTTAGTTTATGACATTACGGCCTCTAGAAAAGCTATATTCAATTTAATGTGATGTCACATAGCCAGCGTACGACCAAGACCCTTCCAACAATACCTAAAGGAGAGAACTATATATGGAAGAAATACAGGTACCATCGCCGCTCCCCCTCATAATCCGCCGTAAATAATTACTTGTGTTTCGGTTGGTGACGTGCAACCGCACCTATCCAGCCCACCATCCAACAAGTGTACTCGGCAACCGCCGGTTCCTAGAAGTGGGAACGTATCTGCGTTCGTGCTCAGATCGAATTTCAGTTGTGTTTGTGGATGTACATGGATGTCTGTGAGCTGCGACTACTTAACATGGTTTACATGCTCATTTGTTACTCTTCTCACATAAAGAAACCTTATTTGCCAAATTGTGGTAAATTGTTTAGAAGTTATTGGAAAACAGATAAACACACATGTACCCACCAGTATGTATTCCGGTCAAAGTCATAGCCCTCCTATTTACTTTGCTATTGTCAGGTAATATCATTAAATTAATATTTCTAATGAACACCTCAAAACTAATTATAATAAAAGCCTAACCTAAATGTCCGTTCTCATGCGACACAGCGCCAATAACGCTGACCGCATTGTTGCGCTGAATAGCACACACAATATACCTAATATAACTTAATATCCTTAGCACAAGCTATGAACTGTCCTCTTGTCACTGGTCTTTAGTTCTTTAGTACGAGGGCCAAAGCCAAGCCGAAAAAACAAATAGCTACTGTTAAGGAAACATAATTTGCGCCGCTTGGCCTATTGAAGGTTTTTTTTTTTATGTGAAAAGAATAACAAACGAGCATGCAAACTACCTGAGGTTAAGTATTCGCAGCCCATAGACATCCACGTACGATCACAAACACGAAACCCTATCTGAACTCGAACGTAGATGCGTTGCTACTTCTGAGGACTAAGATGGTCGCCTTGCTTCAAAGTATACCCGGCAAGCGCACCTCTCTAACCGAAACACAAGTAATGCTTTACAGTGGATCATGAGGGCGGCGGTGGTGCTTCCCCGGTCCAACTATAGTTCTCCTACCTGTATAAGTAATGTAAATTATCTACATGAATAGGTACATAATTAATATCACAGAAAATATTGTGTCAATTAAGGTATTGTTCGCGTTGGTTCAACTGTTGTCAAAAAAATAATTTATAAATAAATACTACTTTTCAGCTCTACCGTTTCTCTATTTCGCAATATATGTATTTGGTCTCTCTACGCTCCCTCTTTGAGCGCATAAGACTAATATTATGTAAATTAAGATTGTTGTTTGTGCAAATCCCAGACTACACTGTACTGTTTGTATGTTGTAAGAAGCGGTTGCATCTTCTCTTTGAATTTCGCCGTTTCATTTTATCTTTAAATAATCTTGCTTAGATATTGTGTTATCCTTTAGAACAGAATGAACTTGAATACGTAAGTTTAAGTCTAGTTCAGCTAATAATTTAGTTGAGTGGCAAGTAATTTAGTACATAATGTACCTGTCCTGTGCATAACGATTTACCTACTAATCGTTCAATAGTATTTACTAATCGTAATAGCTGGACAGGTTACTAACTATTGAACGATGTATTTAAAAACAAAAAAAGAAAATCGTTGACTCGATTTATTATGTAAGGCAGTAAATTTAGATTAACAATGTAACAATTACAAGTAAATGAAGATATATAAAGTTACAACTAGTCTTTTTTATGATATAACAGGATTGCAGGTCTTAACTCTGCGTGACGTTACGTATTACAGTTGTTAAACCACTCGTTACTCTTGTAAATTACTGTGTTTCAAATCAAATAAAATAAAGCATTGCAGTCAGCCAATCATAATAGCTGTCAAAGGTTTGTTCGCTCTGAAATCCTATAGCTTTAGAAATAAAATTCAAAGGAAGTACGAAACCAAACCAATGCCCAATTTCACGCCATAAATTTGGCCTTAAGCCAGCACAAACAACTGGTACCAAGTCGAATGGCCAACAGCTCCGCGGGGAAATATCTGGACACCTTTGCAACTTTTGCACACGGAAATCACAATGTGCATAAAAGAAAAGTAATAAATATGTTTGAAGACAATATTTGTACTCTCCCTTCTTTATTATTTATACAAAATAAATTGTGCCAAAAAAACATGATTAAAATAGCAATAAAATTTGCTTTTTTAAATATATAATGGGAGTAAAAAACTGCTAACCCTAGGTTGCAAGCTAAAGACTAGATAATATTTAATTTAGTCGTAATTTATATACATTAAATAACCTAAGTTTCTAAATATAATTAATGAAATACGATTTTTTGTCAACGTACTATACCAATTGTTAAAATACAACTTTTTTTTGTAAGTAGAATAGCAAATGAGCATGCAAGCTACCTAATGTCAAATTGTGTTATCGCTGCAGCCCATAAACATCCCCATATAGCCTTAAACTGGACTGAAGTCTTATATGAGCTATTACGTTACTATTACTTACGTTGCTACTTCTGTAGACTGAGATGTCCACCTCTCTTTTTAATGTATTAAGTAACCGCCCTTCCTTGAGATGCTTCGCGATCAATCACAAAGGCGATGGTGATACCTCAACGGTCGAACCAGTTTTACCAACTATAAACATGCAATTACGGTATTCAAGCAATATGTATCTTTCAAAATGTAAATGTTCGAGCAAGTATCAAACAGTACAAGGTAGGCAGATACACAAATATGTGGATTGCTCTTTAATAACCGGAGTAGTCAATGTGTACTTTAATCGAATAGAATGCTTCCGAATTACACAAACAGATACGCGCGAATATTTTTAGTTTTTAGATTAATAATACATTTTATAGACGGGGGAGTTATTTTGTAAAAGATATAGCAAATTTTATTCAAAGTAAGCAAATGTAACTTATATCAAAGTATCTGAATGAGAGTTTCTGCTGTTTATAGACGCCATTTTTGTTACGGGAGTAAAGCATTACTTGTGTTTCGGCTTGAAGCGAAGCGATGATCTTAGTTCTCAGGGGTAGCAACTCAAGGTTTGCAGCTCGTTTAATACTCTTCTCACATAAAAAATGCAAGACACTACTACCTCAGGCAAATACTAAGGAATTTAATCCAGATAATCATAGTTACATATCATATAGCAACTTCAATCACTTCCTATTCCACTCATACTTAATATGGATCAGAGGATATAATCGTTTTGTAAAGTAACGCCATATAACATGAAGGTAGGTACAGTTATTACAGTGTCATATTTCTTATTTTTCTTACGGCTACTTAGTTATCAGTTATAAAAACTCAGTAAAGATTTCACTAAGCTACTATATACAAACTTTGACCTATTGGTGTTCGCTTTTAATGATATAACTTGCTATAACAAGAGTAACTTGGCTTGAAACGGGCAAACTTATACTTTAACTATTAGAGTGCTCGTTTATTATGCCCTCGTTAAAATATTTTTCGTTGAAAAACAAAACGAAATAATATTGAAAAGATCAGTACATGTGATTCCATCTTAATTGGCTCATACATAATGACGAAGACTTAAGAAGATTTCTTTTATAAAATGTAACTAAACATTCATAAGTATGAATATTTTGTGAAGATGGAAAATATGAAATGCATTATAAAAATAAAAAAATATCACATGTCGATAACAGTATATTGATGATTATATGATGTCTATTTCAGGCGTGATTAAATTCAGATTTTCTGTAACATTTATTATAGGTATGAATTTTTATTTCAATTTTTCCCGAAATTAGGTTTTCTTCAGTCTAGTTCCAAAAGTACAATAAAGTATTTTACTGTAGTATTTTTTTAATTTAGCAAAATCTATTATTTAAAATATTTTGTGTAAATCTCTATATTACATCAGATGACAATTTAAAGACAACGCCATCTAGTGCACGTCACTTGAAATATTTTTCAAGAGGAAGAGGAAGTAAAATCTTTACCATGCAGACGTAAAGAGCAATTCCTTGAGTATGAGAACAGCGACGGTGTGCGGACGTAAGCTGAACGTGTCAAGAATTAATGTTTTGAGTGATATATGTATCAGCAATCCTTATATAAATAACAGTATGCTTCCTCATTCGAGTCTTTACTTCCGCTTATAAAAACCCTTATAAGCTGTAAGCTAATAATTTAAGCTACCAAGATTATATTTTCTTTTTTGATTTTTGGTAGGGGAAAGATATTTATAGAGTTATCCGAGAGGTCCCAATCTGCGTGGGTAACAAAGCGTCTATGACGGATCTTAAGTGGGAATTCAATTGCGTTTCGGATTGATTATACTGATAGGCGGTAATATATACTCACTATGAAGTAGCCTACAATCTATTGCTAGGACTGTGCCATAAACATCTGATATTAAACAATTTAATGTATATTAAACCACTTCAAAAACATTTTCAAATTAAAGAAAAATGGAAGTGAAAATCCGTTGTGTATCCTACGACTTAAGTATCGATATCAAGAGACCCATATTCTATTACACGAGATACCTTCTCTACCTAAGATCATTTAAACATGAAACCGGAACAAAGCAAGTTTAGACGTTACTAATAGCAGTGGCGATGTAGCGATGAAACGACCACAATCAAATTGTAAAGAGATCTGTAACTTATAAACTTTGAATATACAATTTCTTCGTCGTAGTGAAACCTTAATGTTCTGCTGCTGGGTTCGGATTTCGCCTTAGAATGAAGAGATTTGGACCATAGACGTCACGTTAGCCATGTGCAGGTTACAAAAATAGACTCACCTTTGAAAAGTTTATGAGAAACTCTGAGGCATGTAGTTTTTCTTTCTATTTCTAATACGGACATAACTACGAAAAATCAGAGGTATTAGGGGTTCAAACCACAGAACTTCCATGTGAGACTGGAATCTGAACACTAAAGCGTCACACTATACTTAACTATCACAGCTAACGCTAAATTATTTCACATAATTCCTGCTTCTCATATTCACACATTGAAACGGCACTGAAACGATACGTGTCTTCAAGCAAATGTACACCACATCACGTATCTCACATTACCACGTTCAATGACTATAGAATTTCGACTTTTACGGGTCTTACAGCCAACGTGCTACCTTCCACCCTCCGATATTTTCTTTCTTCTTTTGCAATGAGTGCAATTTGCAATACTAACACGTACTAAAATTGTTTATTTTGAATCATGTAAACGTATAATGAAGACAGAGACAGTTTTTATAAACGATGTTTTCCAATTATTTTCATTTAACACGTTATGCATACGTCACGTTATAACTATAACTATCACTTATTACTACAATCAAATTTACGGATCTCGAAAATAATATTGCTTATTTATTTGAGTAATTTACATACATTAACTTTCGATACTATTCTGTATGTATTTTATGAACAATCAAACAGACGAAATGTTTACAATGTTAAAATAATGGTACATTTTTCCATATTTATTCCATGTTTTTTTCAATATTTATTCATTTATAATAAGTAAAAGATTAAAGGTAAAGTTTTTAGCATTAAGCTAAAAGCATTCCCTAGACAATATTTTGGAAATCACAAAGAAAACAAAAGCATTATAAAGAAACATAAAATTAACCATTAGATAATAATATCTGGAACTAAACTCGAATCCTTAAGTACTTCGCAAATGAAATATACGAAGCTCTTATTTTTATACAAAAAGTTGACAAGAAAGTTAAAGATATTAGCTTTCTAAAAGTTAATGAATACAATTTGGTTAAACATGAAGGTGCTCTCAAAAAACCGAAAATCTTCCGACTTTTTACGGAAGTGGCCGCCATTACGGGCATTAATCGCGTGACTCGGCTCATGTAACCGGATTTTCCCTTATTTCACTTCTCGAAACCCGATGACATTTCTTTGTATCTGCAATGGAGATACATAGATAACTTTAATGAAATACAAAGATGAAAAAGTAAATCGAAAATAAAACTTTATACCAATAGACTAACCATTATAACACTTATTACTATGGGCAATCATGGCGGATGTAAGCGTCAGCAAAATATTGGCAAAATTGTTCGATTCGAAGCGCGAGTCATTAGCAAACATTTGTCATTTGCAAACTCAGTCTGACGTTTATCGTTTTACAATTGATGAGCGGATGTTAGGCCACGCAATCAATTGTCCCGGAGGATGATTTTACCAAAATTGGCAAAATTTATGAAGAATTAATATTCGTAAGAATTTATTTGCATGACGACGGCAGGAATTTTTAATATCAGGTAAGTATTATAAGGGTTACGGGGATCGAATATTTAAAAATGAATAGACGACTATATAACCTTAAAACGATTAAAGCTATGTAAAATTAACTACCAGTCACCACAGAAATTGTAAATCTACACGAGTTGAAAATTCTTACTACTAAAATTAACTATACATTATAGAATAAAAATAAATTGAAGAGAAATATTATAATTTTATTTTCTTGATTGTTACTGTTGTCTGTCGGTAACCAAGTAACCAAGTAACCAAGTCTATTTTAAAATCATTGTCATTTCGTAACAGTATTGTTGACCCAGAAGTTAAAGTTATTACATACATGAACACCAGCATAAACACTTTATGTTAACTAATCTCCAAGTATACTGAGAAAGGATAGAACGGTGATTGTTTATAAAATATATGTATAACCGTAGTTTTTAAGCAACTGTCTTCATTCTATATTTTTTTTCTATCCTCTCAACAACTGGGTGGTAAAACTATATTTCGACAAGGAAGAAGTATCGTCTCCCCCTATAATCTGCCGTAGAACAAATCTGTGTTTTGACTGGAGAAATAAAGTTGTTGGCTACTTATTCAAACTAAGAGACGATCTTTCACCTCAGGAGTAGCAAGTCATCTACACGACGTCGAACTAGACTTTAATCCTATTCAAGGTTCCACGTTCACGTGGAAGTCCATGACCTCTAGAAACAATTCAACATCAGATAGCCTGCACGCTCGTAACATAAGAAAACCTCTCAATCTTTAACACTGATATTCCAGCGGTATGAATATCTCATTCACGCAATAATTTAAATACGAGTTTTTTTGATTTTATGGAAATCATGTAGATGTTAAAAGAAACATGGTACATATGACTTGGTTTAAATTCCGTATTGGTGTACTATGGTACTGTCGTTATCAATCAGAGATCTGTGGTCAACTATTGGGTATTACGTGATGATGAGCATTATATATCCCTACCAACGATTAGATGTATTACATTTTATTACAATAAATTATGTAATTATGGTTTTACACGAGTACCAATCAAGCAATGGTTTGAAGCCACCTGATGTTAAGAGGTGGCTGCAGTCCCCGTACTTATAAAATCAACCTCAAACAAGAATGTTGTCCATTTGAGGTCGTAGAGAACTTAATTGGTCTTTTATAACTATTGCTTGCAATAGAGAAACACAAGAAATAATTATTTCGCGGCAAATTGTGAACCTATTAATACTAATTAGCATTATAATCCTACTTGACATATTTACAAATTGAACAACTACATATGTATGTATATTTGCGTCGGTGTAATATAATTCAAACTTCTAAATAAGTAGACTGCAAAATTCCGGTAGAAGTATTAGCATGGTTCGGTTGCCAAAGGACAAGATTCTCTTTGTATTTCGCTCTTTCAAGATTTCTTACACTTGCGTGAACTCCACACCGTTTTTCTCTTTGGCAATATCAAAGAAATTCATTTCAAAACAAAAATAATTTATTTTATTTAAAACTTACTTAGATGCGAGAGCGCTACTCAGAAACCTTCCTGAAACTTTTTGTAAACATATATATACAACTTTTTTTTGTGAGAAGATTAGCAAACGAGCATGCGAACCACCTGAAGTTAAGTAGTCGCAGCCCATAGACATCCACGTACAACCACAAACATGACCAAAGTCCTATCTGAGGTCGAACGTAGTTACTTTGCTATTCCTGATGACAAAGGTGGTCGCCTCGCTTCAAAGTGTAGCCGGCAACCGCACCTCTCCAACCGGAACACAAGTAATGCTTTACGGCAGATTATGAGGGCAGCGGTGGAACCTCCCCGGTCGAATATAGTTCTCCCACCTATAAAAACTTAATAAGAACCTTTAATATATATGTATTTTCTGTATTTTGGAGATAACTGTCGTTTATCTCATTCTGCTTAACCGAGAATCGTTGCCATTGTAATAGATTTTGAGGCGAAAATTGGCTTCTTTATCCAGATTTCATATCTTTACTATTGACCCTGGAATACAAAACGTTAAAGTTATACTATAATAAACAATTTACACGTAAAACATTTTTTAATTGCGGTTGCGGTCGCGGTCAGACGATGAGTTATTTCTAATAGCAAACTTTATGTGCACTCAAATGATTACGTACGTGCTAACATTTGTCGGATGGTTTGAAAACATCTAATAGTTGAAATGGACAATAACCAATGTCTCCAGACAATGCGTCCTAGAGCAGCATGGATGGAAAAGTATCTAAAGGTGTAGGAAGACAATTCTCAACAAAGGAATATAAAAAGTGCGAACCAAGAAAACAGATACATCATGCAGTAGCCTCAGCTTTGTGTGACGCATCTGTTTTGTTGTGTTGCATTCCTTTTAATGTGGAATATGGAGAGCTAGCATTATTTTAAGAACCGTATGTTCGTTCAAAAATAAATAATTTGAATTTGAGTTTGATTCCCGTCTAAACAACAACTAAAACAAAAAACTAAACTTTCATTTTTATTTTGAGATTAGATTAGATTAGAGGCTGTTGTTACAATACCCTACAGGCTTTTACAGATTTTGAATAAGTTATACACTAAAACAAGTTTTCGTATTTCCACATTGTCAGCATTACATCGAAATGATTGACGTCCAAGCAGAATTAGGGAGAACCAAAGTTCGTCTCAACAGGTAATTATTGGCCATTACTCTCTCATAACGGCCACTACACATTCAAACTTGACCGAAATGAACTAAATTTGGCTATTAACTAAACGCGCTAATCGAGTTTGTTGTTCACTACACAATAGATGCTACGATTATTAACACAAATAACCCAATTAATAGGCACCTTATTACATTTATGATTTTCCTTGATAAGATTTGTATACAATATATTTAATTAATACTATGTATGTTTAACCTACCTTCGTAATTGTACAAAATGAATGAACGCTACCACCAGAATAAAGGGATCATACCAGTATCCTATCAGTATGTATAAAGATGACATATTTCTTATTACCCAGTGTGACTCGTATCAGAACCACGAATACGGTTGTGGGTTTAATTCAATATTCGTTTGTGGAATAAATATGAAGATTGTGCCGTTTTTAGCTTTGAAGGTCGCACTCGTATGAGGTACTATAATTATATACTTACACATGGAGTACGCCTACACTTAGTTTTTGAGGTTACGTAGTCAAATGGCATGAAATGGAACTCTCACAATTAAGTACAGCCCTCTCGCTGTTCCTCGAGGTCGTGTCCTTCTTATGCATGATGCATAAGAATCATCATCAGTCACCAACACAGTAATGGAACGCTCTTATGTCCTCAACATAATTCTCGCATATATGTATTATTATTTGGTAAGCATCGGAGTCCAGTAAGTTGGGTAAATGATCAAACATAACGTATTTTTCAAATTGCGGTCAAATCTACTTAATCGAAGTACCTGTTAACTTATACACACAAAAATACTTCTATTTTCTATAAAATTTTATTCACAATTCTGTTACACGTAGCTCAAGATACGTAATATTTTTTTGATTTCCGTATTCTCTATTTTATTATATTCAATGTTACAGGCGGCGCAGAGTGGTGTTCATAAATGTATTTGCGTCGACCGTCGGAGGTCCATACGTGTAGTTTACGCATTTGGGTCAAAGTAGGAAATAGAATCGGGTCGCGAAAGTCAAATAAGCCGCATTAGGGAGAGTCAATGATTTATTCTGACGAATGAATTTAGTGAAAATCCAATAATGGACCTTACATTATCAAAATCCTACAAAAGGTTTTTACTCGAAAAAGGGATTTAGGACGATCGCTTTAGTTAACATTATTTTGACATTAGAATAAACAATCCACTTTCAAACTGTACATACATTTATTCAAAACCGGTAATGCATTGGCGACTTCTTTGATATTCCAAATCTCCAAAGGCTACAATGATTACTTTTCCTCAGATGGCATACTGTTCTATTAAAGATCATAGTGAATTGGCGTGTCATATCGAATTTAAAATTCTACTATCGTACTCAATCTAAGTAGGTATTTGAAACCAATATGAAATGCAAATACAGCTATTGTGTCTCAAACCACTTATCCGAAGCAAAGTGATCGTGTTTACTTCTCAATTTTGATACAAATATTTACTGCGAGTCTCGGAATTATCAGTTCACAGTTTCCCTTGTTTGTTCTACATTCAACGAAGATGAGTTGTGATACTTGTGATAAGACTTCAAAGGAATATTTTTATCAACATTATCAAAATTATATTGGTTGCTTGATTAAACCATGAAGTTCGGAAAGAAAAACAGACATCCTTATTCAGTAGCAATACTTATAGGAAAAGTGAAAAAGAACAGCGTACCTACAAGAAGAATGAAACAAAATTTTAACAAAAAATATAAAGAAGTTTAAAATGCGTCTTCGAAAATATCCACGTAAGCAATATGTCAGTTTAACTATTCTTTACTTTAAGTCACTTCAAAATAGTTTATAGTGTTTGTTAAAAGTATTTTTCTTCCTTTTAAGCGCTTGAAACATGAAAAATTCATGTGTGTCCTGTCTCGTGTTGTCGCTGAAAATGCAGCTTTTGTGATCATAGTTGCCATCAACCGAAAAAACACTTCATCACTATGCATTCCCTGTTTGACTTGGAAGAATTTCCTGGTGTATTTAAGGAAATTAAGATGGGATGTCTACAAGCTAATAGAACATGTACGGTTCGACCGGGGAACCAAAATTTATACCTATTTGTAGCGTGTAGCAATTCTTGTATTATGGTGAAAATGGAGCTTGCCGGCTTATTTACATATGAGAAGATCATTTTAGTCCTTAGGGATAGCAACGTACCTGTAATCGAGATCAGCTTAGACTTCTTTTTTATATGAAGTTCATACAAATGTCCTTGTGTATTACTTAATTCGATGAATGGCATGCTCATTTGCGACTGCCGGTGCTTAAATCGATGAATTGCATTTGCATCAATATTGAGCATCGCAGCGCAATACCTGCTGACACTGATAACATTCCTTACGCGCGCTGTCACATCGATCTGCAAACAAGATGAGAGCGGCACTTTGCATTTGCGATACGTTTTCTGCATAATGATTGAGAGAGAAAGCGATTAAGTTAGTGAATAATACCAGAAAATTGATGATGACCCTGATGTGTAGTCGGCTTATAAATGAGAAAGATGCTACATGAGTTTCGGATCACGCATAGTAAACGATTTTGTTATCAGAATTATCAAAATACATCGGAAACTATATACTAACATCTTATTGAAACCAATTTTGAGCGAGTATTTTTAAATCCTTACTGTCATATTTTTTTACGATTTTCCACCTCACGAAATGTAAATGAGAGGAAAAAGATTTTAATAACTTTATTCATAAAAATATAGAATATAACCATTATGTATATATGAAAAATGGAATTAATTTCATTTTTGTGTTCTGCTGTTTCAGAATATTATTCAGTCTATCATTTAAAAACGAATATTTAATAAATAACGTCGAATCATGATCACAGGCCATTTTAATATCAATATCAATTCAAATAATGGAAACGTCTGAACAGGCAACGAGGCAAATAATTTAACTCCCGGGCTTTGAAATTCTAAATATAACGCCAAAAAGCGTTATTTTAGATAAACTACTTTAGATTAGCGTACTATAAATTGCTCATTTTTCTTTAGAAATAATTTAGTACGAAGATATACAGTTATTGCTATTGAAAAATACCCGACTGCGACAAAATATAATAGTAATATACATTTAGAATATACATCATTTTGATATTACCTTCAGTGGGAAAAGTAAGAAACGCGTTGCTCTTGGCAAAAGTGAGGACTGGAAGGATTTGAAGACATTGCAACGCTTTTAATGTTCCTATGTTGGGCACAGGTATCACTACCGTCCTCATAAGCCACCTTGAACTAACTTTTGTGTTTGAGTTGGAAAGATACAGGTAAAACAGTTATCTTAGTTCTCACGAGTGGCATCTTCGTCCGATCTCATGATGGATAAAGTATCCACGGGCTGTAGCCTCTTCTTAACCTCAATTCTTCTTTAATCTTAAAATCCTTCTTATTTTAAAATCTTAACCTTAATTGACATTTGTATAGGCTTTTAATTTTTTACATTTTTAATTAACATAAACTATGAAATTACGTAAAAAAGCATTCTTCGTTAATACATTCGATTAACATTTCATTACTAACCTAAAATTGGCATTGCCGTCGTCATGGTAGAAATCTCAATATTGAATCTTATTAGTATTTATAGACATAAAGAATTTATACAAAAATTTGTCATTTAAGCAAAACCCCAGATATTCTAAGAATATTTACTTAAGGTCGTCTATTATGTGAGGAGGGTTCTATGGGGTACAAAACTTTCAGAGATTATGATGGATCATTTGAAAAAAACCGTTATACATATTGACTCGGCAATATAAGCAACCATTTTCTTATATCTCATGTGTTCCTGTATAATTCAAATGGCAATAAGTTGACGGTATTAACAACGTAAGTGTTACCTAAATTATCGTGCCCATGGCCCCCTCGAGACAAAAAATACCTATGATTATGTGTATGGAAATATATTTTTATTATTTATTTATTACAAATTTAGAATAAGATTAATTATAGCCAAGCCAATAAGATTAATATAAGCCAAGGTCACGCTACGGATCACCTGAGTTAATGAAAGATAAACTTATCGCAAATATATTGTGTGATGAGACGGAACGCTCACTTTGCAAATTCGATTAACTTGCGACCGATTTATCCATGTATTTTTTTAACATAAGCTTTCTCTTATAAAATAGCGTTAACATGATTCTTTACCCACGAATTTGAAAAATATTTAAATATAGAAAGACAGTTATCTCAACTTATATTAGCCATTGTTCAATTTCAAGATAATTTATCGCGGCACTAAATTGTCTATAGCGAGACCAGAGGTCCAAATGCTCCGAATACAGAGGTAGATAATTTAAAACAAATACCATCTCGAAATTTATATATTTATTTACTAACTCTTTACTCGTTTCCAATTTGTCGAAATCAATTTGGTTTAGATATATTGACAAAGATAAAATCAGTAACTTTCACATTAACACAAACAAAATTAGCAAATGAACAACGTCTCACTCTATATCACATGGATGTATTGAAATAGATTTCATCTACACATTGAACGGTCCAATTACTAGAAACGCTGCAAATAGGTCTGGCGACACCATGAATGCTGGCTTCCAGATCAATATCGATAAGTTATTATGCCTTTTGAGTCTGGAACTTGCAATTTGTCTTCCTGTGTTTGCATAGCGTGTAATAGGAAGCTAGGTCGTTGTTATTTCGTGAAATATAGTTTGAATTCAAATTTATTATCGGTTAAGTTAACTATACTATCATTTTTAATTACGTAACCTTAATACGTACAGATTTTTTAATTCATATCAATCAGTTTGGTCGCTTATAATGAAAAACGTAAACCTGAATAACTATTCATTAATACATTTAGCGATCCATTCATTAAGCAATTTTAGTAAAACAATTGAAAAATGCTTTATTTAATCAAATTGTCGCTATAGTCCTTTTAAATTTTAAATTTCAGATGAGAGTTTTTAATCTATCTACATAAAAAAGTAACGTGCCTGAGTGCCCAGATCAACGAACAGGCAAAATCTTCGAACCTAGAAACCTGAAATTATGCTTATATATTCTATATATATCATAACTAAGTATTAAGAATGTAACTTTGGTATTACCACCTCACCACCACACACTTACCACACTTTGTATAAAATTTCGTCGGTTTGAAAGTCAAGACACCTGAAATTTCAAATTTACGCTTATAGTTATCGAATTCTGTGCGAGGAAAGGATTGGTATCAATATAATTCGCTACACCTACCTTTACTTCCAATAAAATTTTATTTTGCTTTAAAATCTATCAGTTTAGTCTGGGATTTGTGGACAAACTATAGCCGTAAGATCAAATCAATATTGTAACCCATTAATATCGCACAAGTTCCAGCAAGTTGTAATATTTTTTACATAATAATATATAATATTTAGATAATGGTAGATAATAAAAAAATATGTCACATTTATGATAATAACACGATGTACGAATATAATGGCAGCAATAAGAACAACGAAAGGTTTGAAGAACATTCCTAGCTCAAATTCAATTATTCCCCAACGCCGCACAAGTTAGAATTTTCAATATGTCAACGCTTGCTCTCACATTATAACAAGTGGGGAAACTACACTCATATTTCAATTGATACCACAAAAGGAAAATCACGGAGAAATAAGAAAATCGAGGGAGGAATTCACAGTTCGTAACGCTCAACATTTCGTCGTAATAGCTTTTATAAATTTTCTATACTACTGATATTCATCAATAAAGAATTGATGTGGTCGATGAACGGATTCAATATACTACTACTACTACTACTTAGGTTTTTTCTGTAACTTCCTTTATGATTCATCATTTGTAGAGTAACTACAAAACTGTTACATACAGATCTTCATCATTACATTAATTCTTATCTTGTTTAAATTTGATTTATGTCCACTTCTCATTAAGTAGAGTCCATGCATATCCCTTATTTCGGTCATTCACAAACCCTGGACTTTTTTGAAAACCTTCATTTAATGTTAAACTATTGATTTGAATTTAGTTTGAATTTCACTATTATTAAAAAGAAATAAAAATATATATTTAAAGATATAGTAGCTTGTGATTTGGCTCCAGAAAATCACCATCACATGTTTATCTGTCTTATAATAGTAATGTTCTAATGCGTTCAGGTTTAAAGGGTAATGGAGCAGTAAGGGATAATAGACATCTACAGGAGAAGTTTCAACTAGATCATCAGGTGTACCTTTTTATGTGAGAAAAGTAGCAAAACGAGCATGCAGACCACCTGTTGTTAAATAGTCGCAGCCCATAGACTCACGTACAACCACAAACACGACCGAAAACCCATCTGAGCTCGAACGTACATGCGTTGCTACTCCTGAGGACAAAGATGGTCGCCTCGCTTCTTAGTGTAGCCGGCAACCGCACCTCTCCAGCCGAAACACAAGTAATGTTTTACGGCGGATTATGAGAGCGGCGGTGGTACCTCCGCGGTCGAACTATAGTTCTCCCACCTGCCATGATTTGTAAACTCTTCTGCTGCCAACATACATAAGTTACATAATCAACAACTATACTACCATAATATTAGTAGTTATAAGTGATCATTGCCATCCATAATGTAATCCACAGGATCGTTTGCTAGTTCTACGCTATAAAAATGTATGTTCTAAAAAACACAGCTAACATTATTTAATAAAAGCATATTTTAAATTTAACAAAATGTAGACAAAGTGATTCGTTCCGAGACATTTAAAAACAGTCATTAGACAATAGACATCCAGACGCCTCAAAGGTCTTTGCTTAATACCACTCCGTTTTATACGAAACGATGTTCATCTTCGTCTTTATAAGTACTAACAATCCGTGTTTACTACCCGTACCCGTACTACGCGGGCGTTTATGTCGACCATAATTGTTTTATTAAGTAAATTTAACTGCATCCCGAGTCCGCGAAATGTCCGTGAATAAATAAACCTAATTCCTAGATTTTGTTGGGATCATATCACAAATCAAATTGAATCATAATTACGTATAGTAATGTAGAATCAAATTAGTTTTATTTGTTTTTAAAACAAGTTTATTATAGATCAATCATTATTGCAACAAAAAGAGTAGAGTATAAAATCTATCTATATACGATATATACGTTTGCTTTATTAAAAGGCTTTGCCGCGTTTATAATAACATTTTTTAAACTATAATAGCAAATGCTGCAACATACGTAAAGGTAAATGTACCTATACTTGAAATACCATCTTAAATTAATTAAATACATAAAGAGAAACATCAGTTTCGTCTGAAATTAGTATAGAGGCACTCTCGAGGACTGAGATAAATAACGCCTCATGTCTTGTGTTTACAATAGCAATCACATTCAGATGAGAACACAGCTGAGTAATCTGTTTGCAGCTTTAATTTTAATCATTGTTATGTTGGTGGACACAAAGAGCGATATCATTAACAACCTTGTCTCACTAGTAGGTAAGGGATTTCTCTCGGAATAAAGAGGTTTAAGCCATGGTACACCACGTTGACCAAATGCAGATTAGTATCCTTCACATAGCTTTGAGAACTCCAAGGGAACTCTTTGGTATGCAAGATTCCTCACGATATTTTCGATCGCCGTTTAAGAAATGTATACTTGATTTTTAATTTGACAATCTTCGAAGAATAAAAGATGCATGCTTACGTAATTCCGAAACTACCG
>DWON01004013.1:0-16974 GCA_018251015.1 Phocides pigmalion okeechobee | reverse complement strand
AACACAATACATGAAAAACATGTTGCTTTACGGCGGGTTATGAGGGTGGCGGTGGTACCGCCCCGGGCGAGCTCTAATGGCTCTACTACTTTTATAAAACTATAAAAATAGTGCAAAGTTTACTGCGTAACCTTTTATGTGAACTTTTATGTGAGAAGAGTATAAACGAGTACCATTACAAACAGGACTGAAATCCTATCTGAGCTCGAACGTAGATGCGTTGCTACTCCTGAGGACTAAGATGGTCGCTTCAAAGTGTAGGTGACAACCTCTCCAACCGAAACACAAGTAATGCTTTATGGCCGATTATGCGGGCGGCGGTGATACCTCCCCGGTTATAGTTCTCCCACCTTTTAAACGTACATTTAATGGTGTGTCGTAATATGGAACACAAAAAATGAAGTACTCACCGGGTAAATAAATTAAACTATCACTACCACTTGTCAACAGCTTCCCCCCGCCACCGCAGTTTAGCGGTGACCGCAAGCCATATGGTTCGAAATATCGGCAATTATAAATCGTTAATTATGCGTACCCGTTACATAGTTAAGTTAAGGTTCGTTTTATTTTTTAAGTAAAGAGAATAACAAACGAGCGTGGAAGCCACCCAATGTAAAATGGTCGCTGTAATCCATAAGCACTTACACAAATCCTCACAAGATTGCCTTACTTTCTGACGTCTTACGTAGATACGTTGCAACGATATAATGGTCGCCTCGCCTCTAAGGAAATATGGTTCCATTCACCGCAACTCTGTAACCTCTCTAACCTAGCAACTCACAAGAGTTCCTTCATAGCACAATATGAAGACGACGGTGGCATCTCCCTATTGAAATATATTTTGAAATCGTATATCGTATTAAACGACAAATCAGATATCATATGAATTAAGTAGTCGTATATCGTAGAAATAAAGTGTAATCGTATATTGTACAAATCGAGTAATTGTAAATCGTATGAATCGAGTAATCGTATATCGTAGAAATGGAGTAATCGAATATCGATTTATTGTATATCGTATAAATCGAAAACTACACGGACTAAACGGCCGGTGATAGGCAGGTTTTCCATAAAAATATTCCTAACTTTATGGTCGCAACGTCCCCGGAACAGAATTTCTAGAAATAAAACAAAAGTAAATTGAAAGAAATTTTATTATTTCATCCTCTTCCAAAGGAAATGTTGATTAAATTAATAAAGTAATTATTATCATACGGCAGGAGCCTTCGTAGGGCATTTACGGAAACCAGTAAGGAAACAGAGTAATTATGAAATTCCTGGAATAATTTCCTATCTTGTTTGCACTTCAACAAAGAACATTATTACAAATTTTATACTTTGTTCGCAGTAAGAGGAAGTGGAGGCAAAATGAAACTAAAAATCCTTTTGTATATAAATAAAATGATAGAAGTTTTACGTTGTGCGAGCATGGATAAAAACGAATGGATAGATTTAGAGCATTTTTTGTTGACACTAGATTTTTGTCTAAAAGATATTGTGATATTTTTTAAGATAAACACTAAGTGTGTAAGAAATAAGATAAACAATATTATAATTTAATATAAACTCAAAACCTTATCTATATACATAAAATGATAGTTTGCCGTTGTGGACGCTTAACGTTAAAACTACTGGATAGATTTAGAGCATTTTTTTGTCAAAAATATATCGTGATATTTTTTAGATAAAGACCAAATGTCTAAGTAATAAGATTAAATAATATCACGATAGTATAATTTCATATAAAGTATGAATGTTATCTATATCAATAAAATAATAGTGTCCTTCGTTATGGGCGCATCACGCAATATCTAGTAGATAGATTTAGATATTTTTTTGTTGACGCTTGGTCTTTATCTGAACAATATCGTGATATTTTTGCTTGGCTCATGGGCAGGGCTCTTACTCAACTAAAGTTATTCACTCACTCAACTAAACTCACTCACTCCGTCACCATGAGCCACGCAACTGGTTCCAAACTATCGGCAATCCAAAATCGTTAATCGTGAGTACCCGGTACATAAAAAAGTTATGACATTTTGTACATGACATAATGTAATAAACAAGACATACAAACTGGCGAGTATCAACGACTACATAGTTTAATTAAACCTTTGCTTGAAATACTTTTATAAGCTGGATTGTTTTGGTAATAAACATGACTACAACGAGACTACGAAGCATTAGGGTAAGCGCGATTCTAACTAATTCTGAGGTAAACGTAAAGTCTTAACAACTTTGGTGCTCGGGGTGTTTTTGTTGGGTGATTAGCAACTTGTTACTGGTTGTTTTCTTTAAACTCGTTGCTAACAAACTAACCTCGGAAAAGATTCTAGATAGAATAAATACTTTTTTATTTGAGAGAAGTAGTTAGTGGTCTGCGTTCAGCTGATCTCAAGTAATCACTGAGACGACAAGACATCCACAAACAACCTTAAATATTACTAATGTGTTTTCTGTACTCGTTCTGTTATACGCTTATTGTTCGGATCATTAAGCACACTAAACATCCCTTCATTTTCCTTGTAACCCAAGTGTTTTTGATTTTTGCAACCATGCATTTTCGCGTTGAGTTTTCATTATCATTCATTAGGTTATTTCTACTTAGTTAGATTTTAGACGGCGTTGTCTTATAAAAACTTAGAAAATCATAGACATATAGTTCAATCAAAAACTCAGTGGTGAAAAGTAGTTGTTTTTTTATGTCTGTTGACGAAGGCCGTATAACAGTACGGATGAGCATACTCGTGCGTATACACGTCTACGTAAATACGTTACTAATGCTGAGGGCTGAGACATCCGCTTCGCTTCTAAGTCAGCTTTTACATACCATGTATGTACGTCAGTATTTTCTATCATGTGCCAACCCTAGCGTAGTAGAGCCACGCGTGCCGGCGGGCTGAGCTCCGACGTTTCATTACAAGTATTTGATTTATCGAGCCACCTCTAAAATACTGTACGTACCATTGCTGCAAGTTTAAAAGCCCGTTCGATATTAGAATTAATATCGGAGTCACGTGCGTTATTTTGGATTAGTTTTCAACGTAAATGGTTGGTGGTAGTGATTAAATTTGTTGAAAATGTAGTGTGGGAGAACTATAGCCGTCCTCATAATCCGCCGTAAAACATTACTTGTGGTGCGGTTGCCGATTACACTTTTAAAAAGAGGCGACCATCTTAGTCAGATAGGATTTCAGTCGTTTTTGTGGTTGTGCGTGGATGTCTATGGGCAGTTGCTAGTTACCATTAGGAGGTTTGCACGCTCGTTTGCTGCTGTTCTTACAAAAAAAAAGGGTTATAAGTTAAATTCTTATCTGATATCTACAACAAATGAATATTTAGACGACATGTTAAGTCATCATCATCATCATCATTGGGGCACGTCTCAGCCTATTTAGGCGGAGAAACACAAGCCTCGAGACCTCTTTGACAGGGCCTGCACGTGGGGTTGAACCCCGGCTTAACTGTAATATCCCTCGCCCACTGTTAGGCGGGGGGTGGGGGAAGGGATAATAATCCCTCTGGCATGCTCAACCTCTGTTGCCTCCGCTGTCCGCCAGCTGGTATCGCTGGACGCCAGCGAGTGGTAACACCCGCGGACCCAAATCACGTTAGAGTGCGGTTCTGCTGGGCTGGCTTCACATAGCGAGTCAGGCGACCATACTGTAGTTGCGGCTAAATTATACATCTTATTATGTCCCGGATACTCACGATTAACAATTTTTGATTGCCGATATTTCGGACCACTTGCATGGCTCGTCGTCACGGCTAAACTGCGAAGGCGGGGAAACTGTTATAACTGTGCAACTGTTAATCGTAAACTGTAATAATAAAATGTATTTAAATAAAGGGATATGTGATCAAACGGGACGCGAGACATATGTTAAATATAGAAATATTAGAATATTATATACAAATAAAAATATGACTACTTCTGACTTCAGAGTAAAATAAATTGTTTTATCAGAATTTCCTGTCAGTGTTATATGTATGGAGTTTAATATCGTAACGGATATCTTTTTCACCCGGGAACCAAAATAAATGTCCGGTTAGGCTCAGTGTATCGTTGATTTAGTGAAGGCCGATAGTGTTCAATTTAAAACTGTCATCGCAAATAGCTTTGTGAAACGACCAGTTAAAACAACTGAACTGTGAATTTCTATAACCAATTCCTAAAAGTGGAATCCGTTTATAATGACATCGGATGACGTCACAAATACTATGAGACAACTGTAGTTGGACCGGGGAGGTACCACCACCGTCCTCGTAAGGCATTAGGTAGGTAAGGTACTAATGCCGCCTTCATAATCCGCCGTAAAACATTTGTGTTTCGGTTGGAGAGGTGCGGTTGCCGGCTAGACTTTGAAGCGACGCGAACATCTTAGTCCTCAGGAGTAGCAACGCATCTACGTTCGAGCTCAAATAGGATTTCAGTCGTGTTTGTGGTTGTACGTGGATGTCTATGTTTGTTACACTTCTCACATAAAATATACGTTGAAATTATGGAATTTTTTGTATTATAATATACATTTATAATACAAATAAAGTTTAATCTTGAATCACTCTGTCTATTGATGAAAACTACATTCAAATCCGTTGCGTAATTTGAAAGATGTAAGTATAGAAACGGCGGGAACAAATTTTGTTTTATACTGCATATGAAGAGAAAACATAAATATATTCTTTTAAATATCTTTGATATTGTCGAATGGTTAACCCTTAATTCCTTTACGAGAGATGCGTTTAATTGTCCATTTTCTAGTCTAACCATAATTTCATCTTTATGTCCAAGTGTAAATATTTTCTGACGTTCAGTCGTCATTTTAGCAGGCGTTATTTTAGCCATTAATGTGTGGAATTTGCAAATAATTAGTCTAATTATTAGGTACAAAATTAAAGTTAACAGATTTTAACGAAAAAAACACTTAGAACTTAAAACTTAAGAGAGAACTGAAGAAATGGCTTACAACAAGAACATTCTACTCGATAAATTATCTGTTAGGAAAACAATGATGTATAAATATATTTATTGGCAATAAAAGCTCTGGCTGGTGCTGTTTTATATTACAATATTTTTGGAATAAATTGTTTATTTTTGACATTCGTATGATATTGTAATTCATTGAATTGTGTATAGCCAATAATGTGTAATTGTTCTTCCTTCTCGTTTTCTTCATTGCTGAAAGTCCTTAACAGCTTTGTATTTTAGCTCCCTCCAGTGCCCGATTTTCGGCCTTTCTCAGGGCAAGTGTAATTGTACTAAATAATAAATTGTACGCTAATGTATTTTGCATGCCTCGTTAGGTGAAATAAAAGGATTTGTTAATGTATCTACCGCTTAAAAATGTACCTTATTTCTGCAAATAATAATAATAATAATAATAATTATTATTATTATTATTATTATTATTATTATTAAATGTTAAGTGTAGTTCATCACAATATAATCCTGAGAACTGCATTCACATCGGATAAACAGCTTCTGAGATTAGCGTGCACAAACATACAGCTATACAGACATACAGATATACAGACAAACGGACCAAAATGAAAAAACAGTTTTAAGATCTCTTGCGTGTATAA
Source organism: Phocides pigmalion okeechobee (assembly GCA_018251015.1). NCBI lineage: Eukaryota > Metazoa > Arthropoda > Insecta > Lepidoptera > Hesperiidae > Phocides > Phocides pigmalion. Next base: position 11,391 of record DWON01004013.1, on the reverse strand, counting down.
AGGCACATCATTATGGTTTTTTTTAATATATGCCATGTACAGACAGCGATCACTTACAATTTTATTACATATATAGAATAGATTTCTAATGTATCTGTAATTAAAAATCGTAAATCACAATTTAAAATGTATTTGTGCATAGATGAATATTCATAAACAACTTTGTTTATTCATTGGAATCAACTCCAAACCAAACATACTAGACACGAAATTCAATCATAAACCAAGTTAACCGTTCCGGAATTGAAGCCATAACTGCGAGTTATCAGTTCTACTTCCAAACTGACAGTACACGGAACCGTCAGTAGTACCCATCACCGGATCGATCGCAACTACTGGCCACAGTCGCGACGCCTCGTTAGAGCTACGTGATCGCAATCGGGATTGCCTATTTATACACATTGTACTACAACACCGTGGACCAGTCAAACATGACCTTTGAATGCTCACCCAAACCCGGAGAATTTACTAACACACGCCATAAAACCGAGGAGGGAGGGTCGAACTTATTTGGTGGTTGCGTTTCAAAAAAGGTTAGCAAAATGACGCCGGAGTCCTGAATTTGATCGAGCCCGGAAAGAGCATCCAACTTAGTAACTATAACATGAATGGGAACTTTTGAAATAGCCTGATAGTAATTACTTGTTGTTTTGTTTTTACGCAGATACCACCGACAGTATTTAGCGGAGAAATCAATTGTCGATCGGTTATAGAAAATGGTCGCTTTTTTTCGTCTATTGTTTTAAAAGTCATTTGCAATTATTTTTTATTCGTATGACGTAAACTATAAGCAATTCGTCAATATATGTATATATTTTAATTTATGAAGAGTAACAAACAAGCAACTAAAGTTAGGTGGTGCTCCAGCTTAGGAACATACTGTCTCAATATTGTGTGTAGTCTGAGGTCGTATATACGTAGATGCGTTGCTACTCCAGAGGACTAAGAGGGCGCCTCGATAAAAGTGTAGCCGGCAATCTCACCTCTAGAATTGAACCACAACAGTTGCGGGCGGATTATAAGAAAAACGAAGGTACTTTCCCAACCGAATAGATTAAGATAGAATAGATTGCATGTACCTCTCGTCTCGTTATGTTTATTATCACGCTATACTACATTAACATTGAACTAAAACCAAAAGTTAATCGATAAGATAATTGTCTAGCAAAGCGATATATTTTCAATAACGAATTGCTATACAGTTTGTAAGTCGAGCCTTATATTACGCGGCCGTCCGTTAATACTAGTGGCAATAGTTCAGTATTCAAATAACCAATATTGGTATTTATTTTTAATTCATCAGCAGTTTTCAAATTACGAACCGTATGTAATGGGAAAAATACACCAATAAGTGCATCCATGTTAGCTGGAGCATTAAAAGCAAAAATGAAGTATTTAGTATTCAACTGTGCAGACCGCGTCCACCTCTGCTGGACGTCTGAGCGCCTATTATATTAAACCGGACGTGCATTTTGTACCGATGTGTTCGGAAATCACTCCATTAGCTTGGTTATGATTTTTTGCTCGCAGCGGTCTGAATTTTAATTGGAAGCGGAATTTTGAAATGAATGTTTTTAGGTCTCATTTTCGATGCGTTCATTAATGTAGACGTAAGGGGATGGTTCGGGATGGTTGTTGAATGCCATACGCTTGGATGTTTTGTAATTTTCGTTTATTCTCCAGTACGATGTTGTATCTATGATTACACAGAATATAACAGGTGAGAAATATACCTATATTGGCGAAGCACCATAATCAGGTTTATAATCGGAATGTTAGATTACTTTACTCATTTAAATGCTTATTGGTAAACACTTTGAAAAGTTTTTGGGGACCTTTCAGGCACGCGTTTTCTCACAATTCTTTCCTTCGCCTCTAAATTAAGTGATAATTTGTAACTTCTCAAAATCAAAGTGTGGCTTGAAGTTAAAACCTCAACTGCCACTGCCAACCTATCACTAAGGCACTAAGCCATAACTGTTTTAATGTGCAAAATGAAGAGAATATACAATATTATTTTTTTTACAATTTATTATATACCGGGTACTCATGATGAGTTATTTTTGAATTTTCATTGCCGATTGTTACAAACTACTCAATAGTCTCACAACAGATATGGCATATTGTAGTTGATCCATACATTATAATTATTAATATTAATTAATAGTTATTAATTAGCATTATTATTTAATTTTGTTTTAATTTAGCGATTTTAAATGTAATTAGTCGATATTTGACTCTCAATGATAAAACTATATAGTTTTATCATTGAGAGTCAAATATCCAGATTGTTAAAGAGCATTCGAGATACAAGTAGGGGGTAGAACGTTACTCTGTCCGTTAAATATACTAAGTGTCTGTAAAAAATATCTCTGCGTTTCATTGTGCAAAACCCCACAACTGTAACACGATATTATGAACCAGTTGCATATCTCGTGGTTACGGCTAAACTACGGTAGCGGGGGAAACTATTGTCAGATGCTAATGGTAGGTAGAATATATCTACTTTACGTCTAGTATGTTCTTTTTTTGCGTTCCATTTCACGATACTTGTATCTCCACTAATTGTACCTTTACATACTGAACTTTGTACTATTTGTGATTTACATAAAAAAATATTCGTCCGCAGATTCAATTAGTTCGCCTCCGTACGCACGCACGTACGAATCATTATCGATTACTAATGACCTGTCGTCGAACTCTACAAATTGCTTGCCACGCATTAGGCTCTACAATTTGCTTAATAATAAATACTATGGGTATTTTGCTTTATATTGTAATTGCATAGTTATTTTGTTTAGTGTAAAGCAAGCATTTGGTCCATCTAATGGTGTGTGGTCACTTCTGTCTATGAACCGATAACACATATTACCGCCTTAAAAGGATTGAAGTCCCGTCTGAAGCCGGCTAAAAATGGGATTTTAGAATGACAGCAATCTATTTCGTAATGTCTTTGATTGAGAATTATGTTCATTAGCTTAGCAGATTTTTTCAACTTCAAATAGGAATGAAATTAGATCTAAAGTCCCAAGTAAATACGTTGCTGCTTCTGAAAACTAAGACATCGTAAGTGTAGTCAGTAACTGCTATTCGCCAATTGAAACACAAAAATTGCTTCTCAGCAGCCATGAAGTCTCATCGTGGAATAATTCTATTCCGTATTCAACATATTTCTTTTATGTGAGAAGAGTAACAAGCGAGCATGCAAATCACTTGATGTTATTAAGTTAAGTCGTAGCCTATAGACATCCACGTACAACCACAAACACGACTGAAATCCTATTTGTGCTGGAGCATGAATACGTTGCTACTCCTGAGGATTAAGATGGTCGCCTCGCTTCAAAATGTAGAAGGCAACCGTACCTCTCCAACAGAAATACAAGTGCTTTACGGTGGATTATGAGGACGGCGGTGGTACCTCCCCGGTCGAACTATAGTTCTCCTGCCTTTAAAAATTAAACTACTTGACAATGGCTTATTTAAAATCGAACGAAAATACGTGAACTAAAGTATTTAAAGCATAATTTCCCGGGATTTATGCTGAGCGTGTCCATTACGTAACGCTTTTCGCGTGTTTTACAGAGATTATCAAAGTGTACTGACCTCTCGGGACGCGGCCTCTTTCAACGCTATCCTTGAGTGCCACGCATCTAGGTTATTATGTAATAGAGATGAAGCTTTTTACTGGATATTGTTTAAGTAATGTTTTGTAATGGAAATTGCAAACCATCATGCACTGGTAAAAGTGACCACTGTTGAAATTTAAGTAGCAAACGATTATGCGCCTATTTTCAACAACGTCTTAGAAAGGTGGGAGAACATTTCGACTGGGGAGGTGCCACCGCCGCCCTCATAATCCGCCGTAAAGCATTACTTGTGTTTCGGTTGGAGAGGTGCGGTGGCCGGCTACACTTTTAAGCGAGGCGAACATCTTAGTCCTCAGGGGCAGCGACGCATCTACTTACGAGCTCAGATAGGACTTCGGTTTATAGTTGTACGTGGATGTCTATGGGCTGCGACTACTTACCATCAAGTAGTTCGCATGCTCGTTCGCTACTCTTCTCACAAAAAAGCCGTAACTTCAAAATCAAAATCTTTTTCATATACGGCCTGAATTTCAATAGTCACTGTAACCCGTGAACATCTATAACAATTTCCATTTAATTTCATTGGAAGTTAATATGAAACGCTAAGTTGCACCTACGGACTAAGGCGATGGCTACAAATATAAGTGAATAGAAAACCACAACCTTTTCATCGGAACACAAAAATTGCTTCTCCCTAAACATAATGTAGGAGCACAAGGCGGCCCCAACCAGGTGGACCAACGACATGATAAAGGTAACGGGTAACCGCTGGATGCATGCACAGAATTGGTTACAGTGGCGGCACCTGGGGAAGGCCTATATCCAGCAGTGGACGCATAAAGGCTGATGGATGGATGGAAACATATGCATACCATCAAGTTTAAATTTCAAATACATATCAGACATATTTTACTCAAAGTATTCAGTAAAAGTGAATATTATTCTAGTAGAAATATAGGAATTCCGTTAAAGTACAAGGAGCAAAAACTAGAATATTAAACTCATGACCTCATCTATTTATAGAAATTTTCTATATCGTCTGATCTTACTGAATAACATTTTCTGCCAACGCTGTATTAAAGCTAGGGTCCCCGATCTGGGTTATTGTACTATAACCTAGTCAATATCTCACATACGATATTCAATATCATATTTTATACACCGAGTAAGCTTTTATCCTTTGTTTTACTATTGTAGATAGCTGACCTAGTGGAAAAATAACACACAAAGCTTATATTATTTTGAAAATGTTTGTACAAAATAGTTGAAGATCAACTTTTCTAAATAATACCAGAGTTATTGAGGCTACCTGTACTAATATTCTTATTTGTAAGATGTATATTTCACAAGTTTGTAAATCTTCACAGGTGGTAATATGCCCAATTCATTTACTGAATTAATGGTACAAGTGCCAGAAACTTTCAGAAATGATCGTGAATCGTCCTATGAACAAAAAACAATAAATTGTAAGTTATTTCGTGTTACAATTCAGTAAATATTTTTAAAGGCGTGATCTTTTATTTATTTTTTTTGTCTTTTTAACTATTATACCAGAATATAAAAGTATTCAATAGTCTCCATAGTGAAGGATTACATAATTTATCTTTAAAATGTTTTCAACTTATATTTTTTTCAGTGAGTCTATGAGTAAAATAACTAAGGTACGGATAGACGGTCATACGGATAAAAATAAAAAGGTTACTTTTTATCGATGAGCTACTGAGTTTTAAAAACGTAGTGCGGCGTGTGCCATTACCATCCAGACGTCTGGACTTACTGTTAAGTCTTTTATCAACGCAATTTCTTCAAGATTAGAAAAACCCAATTTTATCGGCTACTTTGTTCAGCTTTATCTACTTTAAATGCTTCTAAGACACCCTATTACACTGCAAATCCCTTGATAGTTGAGACTAGTTGCAATGTCAACTAGTACAAGCCAAGTTATTGTTACAGATAATGGATATTGTCAAACGATTTTTAACCTTATTCCGTGGATATAAAGATGCTTATGCCCAAACTAGAAGATTATTATGTTTGACAGACAAAGTGTCCTCTAATACCGACACGTGGCGCAGACGCAGCCATGTTTAATCTTCTTCCCCGGCCTTTGATGGCGTGTCCCCATGTTTGTCTAAACGCCGGTTTAATTACAAGCTCATTAATTTTGGATTATTTGCAGAAGTGATACCATCGAGACCGGTCGGTTCATTTGTGGTTGACGGGACTAAGCGAGTTAATGTAGAACTCCAAATATATTTAATAGTCTTAATTTAATTGTTAAAGGAATTAACTATTTTAGTACTCTTTTAATATGTATGTACCTGTGTATAAGTATCTGAGTATGTAATGGAGTGTTCGAACTCGATTTTTTATCTACATATACTTGAAGAGGAAACTGCAGCCATTTTGTAAATCGAACGCTTGGACTAGCGTGAAATTTGACATAATTAATTTATCGGAAAAAGACTGTAGAAAGTTGAAAAAGGTTTTTTCAATAATAATTACATTTATGAGAAACACAACATTATTAGCCACATAAACCCCATACTAAGACTTGCGTAGTGGCTTAACGCACACATAAAAGTAGAAATGTAAATTTATTATTTAGATGTCCCCTTGATCAGAGATCGAATTTGAAACCTTTAGCATGTCTAACCGATTTGGTAACTGTTCGGCACTTGGATACTAAATACAGGTCAAAGACAGGTCGTTGATAAAAGAAAAACAGATCGATAAAGTTCTGTTAATATTAAATTAGATTGTACATCAAGATTGCTTAATTATTAAACATAGTTCGATCAAAATTTATTCACTTTTGTACCTTTTACATTCATTACGTTCGATTGTATCGAGGACAACCCTCAAACATGTTTGTTTGAACAACGACCTGTATTGTTGTTGGGGTTAGAACGACGAATGTTATTTTTACTTCCCACACGAGTACCTGTTAAAAGTTAAATTTGGATGGATATTTACAAACTTATATTTAATATTGATTGATTATTGATCAATTTGCCGTAAGATACCTATTAGACTTTTTAGTACATGAAGTTATCGAACAATCCTTCTCAAACATGTTTATTTGAACAACGACGTCTATTTTTGTTGGGGTTAGAACGACGAATGTTGTTTTTAGTTCCCACACAAGTACTTGTTCAAAGTTTAAATTTGGATCGATATCTACAAACTTAAATTTAATTTTTTTTGATTGGTTATTAATCAATTTGCACTCATACACTCATAAGAGTTTTTGATTCATAAAGTTGTGGAGCAATCACTCTCAAACGTGTATGTTTTAACAAGGACTTGTATTGTTGTGGGGGTTAAATCAATGTTGTTTTTAGTTCCCACACGAGTACTTGTTCAAAGTTTAAATTTGGAGCTATGTTTACAAACGTAAGATTAATATTGGTTGGTTACTGATCAATATAGTTCTTACATACTACTTAATTGGAATTTTTAATCTATAAACTTTTGGAGCAATCACTTACAAACATGTTAATTTGAACATGGAATTTTATTGTTGTCGGGGTTTGAACCACTAATGTTGTTTTAGTTCCCACATGAGCACTTGTTCACTATTTAAATATAGAACAATTTTCAAAAACATAACTTTAATATTAATTGGTTACTTAGCCTAGCTTTTAGATAATAATGAATGTTTTAACTCTCAGTTCGGTATCGGAGATCACCTTCAAACCACAAGTTCAAACAGACTTATTTGTTGTTGGAGTTAGACCGACTGAAGTTTTCCTACACGAATACTTGCTTGACGTTAAATCTGAACGATGTCTACAAACAAACGTTTGTTCATACTAATTAGACCTCTTATTCCATTATGTTAAAAAAACTTTTCCTCAAACGTGTGTGTTTAAAAGAGGGCTTTAATGCTATTGGACTTAGAATGGCAACTGTTTTTTGTTCCAGAATTACTTCTTGTTAGATAGAAACATAGTGGTGGTTCAACGGACGAAGTTCACACAGCTTGTAAAATAAAAAGTGCTCTAGATAGCAAACCCTCAGCAATTTATCGATGAAATGTGCGAGCTATTTCTCTATTGAAAGCTATGGCTTTTCAGCGGCGATCATTAACCCACAACACTACAACATAAATCTGAATTGACGCCATGAAGGTGCTCGTTAAACTAACCATGCGAAGCTTGAATAGAATATTCTTCAATCGAACATAAAATTAATAAGTATATTGGTATCTATAGTATTTAATTAATTGATTTAGTTACTAATACAAATGAAAATTTTGTATACGTATAAAAGGAAATAGACCAATTAATCAAGAGATCAATACACTTCGCTTGAATTTCCCCTATAAATCAGTCTAATTTCGCGTTACAAAGTTCAAGTTCTTAAAAGGTCCCCTGCTCCTGAAAAATAAAAAGATTTCATTAGTTTTGCAAGTTTTCTAAGTCAATTTCATAGTTAATCTCAATAAAATAGTCTAATAATAATATTAATACGTTAAAGTCATTAAACAAGTAAACAAATATCGCATATAACGATAAACTAATAGTTAAACCGTATATAAATAGTCAATATCATAGTTTCAGTCCAGTGCTAACCGACCGTGTTGCGTTGTCCGTAAGAAAGCTCGAAGAATACACAGTTAAAATCACGGACCTTAGACCTCTGAAATTTTGCAGATAGCAATTGCAACAACTTGCAAAAATATAAAATACACGCATTATTTCGCTAATTTCAATTGTATATCGTATTTGAATGGTACATGACTGAATAGTAGTTTCAAAATTACTTTGAAAATGTGGTTATCTAAACTATAATTATTTTAGTAATTTATTGGTCATTACTCATTTCTAAGATAATGTAACGTAATAATGAATAACTTGCAACAAGATCAGAGATATAGATGAATGCATGACAAGGCAAAAGAGCAGATCCCCTTCCGATCAGGTGGCCTGACGATCCGAAGAAGATACAAAGAATGATTCGAAGAAAATGACAAGAGATCGGAAACCAATGACTTTGGAGGCCTCCGAAGTAGTTGCATTCGGGTGGCACTAATTAAGAGACAAGTATTTTAGCGATGGGTTCCAAAGGGCTAATGGTTGGTGGATAAATGGGTATGGTGATGATACTTTCCAGCTCAGATAATACGTCCTCTACCAAACGTAAAAATATTTTTTGTACTTCTATGCAATTTACAATTTTTTTTTCTTTATGAATAAACAAGTGTTTTCAGTCTATAAATGAAAGCTTTCGATTAAAGAGGCATGCAATTATCAAGATGATTATATTGAGCCGCGCCTGGATCTCATTGAATACTCGTTAGACGTTATTACCTACGTATTACCGAGGTACAATCTGCATCGATGCGGTGAAGCGTGAAACTGCATTTATTATATTGAACTTAATGCAAAAGTGATTGGTTTTATATTGATTTATTATGGAGTGAACGAATGAAATCATTGCTTAGTAAAATGCTGTTTGTCTGTGTGTAAATGTATCGAAGATACAGAATAATAACAGGAGAGTAGTCGGACATATTGATATGGTACATACATATATGGTACGAACATATAGTGAGGGCAGGTTATCACGGCCTATAAATTACATGTCTCCAATGCATTGAGTCACTTTATGTTCGAAGAGTAACAAGTAAGCGTGCAGTTGAGCTGATGTTAAATCCACCTACATCCAAGCTTAAACAGAACTAATTTTTGCAGTTTAGCTATGACCACAACATACAACTAGTTCGTTTTTAAAAATGCTACCATAATATTAGTTAAAAATACAACTATGTAAGTTATGTCCCAAATCGTGCATAAATGCGTTGCTACTCTTGAGGACGGAGATGTTTGCTTTGTTGTTAGTGTACCCTTTAACCGCAACTTTCCAAGCGAAATACAAAGAGTTGTTTCACAGCAGATTATGAAGATGACAGTAGTACCTCCCTAATAGAATTATAGTCTCACCACTTACTATCTTACTTGTACAAGGAGCAGCAGTGAGAGCGTACGCGGAAGAGCTTAGTTTTTAGCCGAGGCAATGTTACACGATCACCAGACATTTTTAATTTAATTTATGTATAAAACGTTTTAATATTTCCCTAAAGATAGCGATGTAATTGATATAAATTTTAGGATAAATTATTTGATTTTACAGACTTGTCTATTAGATGACGAGATCACACAAATTATCTATGTCTACATGAATCAAAATCAAGTTAACAAAAGCGCATTTCCATTTAAAAATAACAACAGAAATTCTTATTCAAAAATTCAAGTGCACTAAATAAAGGTAACTGAAGTTTGAGAGCCACAAAGCATTGATATAAGCAGGGGTCGACAACCTGCGGCTCTTTCAATAGAATATCGGCTCTCAAGTTACTATAAATTATTTGATTGATAAAACCCTTTAAAAATGTAGTATCCATAGGTATAATTATCTATTTTATATACTATATTGTACTACACTGTACTGTATACTCCCCATAACAAAAGCTATCTGCCAGTGAAAGTGTGAGATCGGAACATACAGACACACATACAATTATTTAAACATATTTTTAGTAGCTTTTTAAAACATGGCAAAAATTGAAAATTGTAACTTTTGGCTCTTCCCTCTTAAAGGTTGCCGACACCTGGTATAAAGGCTTCAGAATATAAACACAAAGTGTTCCTGAGAATTTTTCCACCACGAATTCAGTAGAAACGTCCCTGTCCGCGTACTGTTATCTCGCGAGAGCAGGTGACAAAGTAAGAAAATAAAGTTGGAGCAGTCTTGGACATAGGGACATTATTCACGTTTATCGCCCACGCCGTAGGACGCAATTAGAGGATTCCGCTATTCTCTTTAAATACATAGCTTTAATCCGTTCCCCGCTGTCCGTTTAAATGCTTTTGAATTACGCAAAGTCCGTTTTGTTTACGCTTGACGTTGTTTTCGTTTTGGGAGCTCAATATTTTTGCTCTGAATTTTATGCGTTGTATAGGAGATACAAGTTGATTATTAGCTGAGTTGAATTGAGTTGAGTTGAGTAAGACTCATTAAGTTTATAAGATCCTACGGTCTTGTCACGGTCACTAACTGTAATTTTTTTGTTTTCAGGGGGGAAATCTTCATGAGATACCTTTGAGGGAAAGATCGGATTACGTAAGATTTTTACTCACTAAAACCGACTCGGTGTATTGCAGGGCATTACGGGGAGCCTCGGGATCTCAAATTATATTATTTATATATATTATCCTGTCTGTTCGTCGTAACATGTCAAAGACTAACAGTTCATCTTAAGATACTATATATAGACTGTGGCTATATGTGGTATATATAGACTGTGGCCTATTGCGAAATGTAAGACAGTGGCACATTTCGATAATGGCCTGTCAGTCCCCGTTCCATGAGATGTCATCCGGACAGTCTGCGTCCTCCAGACTAAGTGAAACACTTATTTATAGGCAATTTTTGCTTTCTATAGGAGATACGAGTTGAGTATTGGCTGGAGGCACTCATAGACTTAATGAGCCCTGTCCTCCTGTCAGTTCGTAGTAACATGTCACACACTAACAGTTCATCTTAAGATCTGAGACTGTAGCCTGTTCCGATTGTAAGTCATTGGCGCATTTCGATAATGGCCTGTCAGTCGACGGTCTACGAGATGTCAGCCGGACAGTCTGCGACAGACTAAGTCAAACACTTATGTATAGACGGCCGGCCGGCGACCAGTCGGCGGACGGTTGGGCGTTATCGCATGTCAGTTATCAACCTAAAGACTACGAAATGCCGATCAAGAATTTTCAATTAAAAAACTATTGTCGACTAAGAAATCCCC
>DWON01004012.1:0-16979 GCA_018251015.1 Phocides pigmalion okeechobee | reverse complement strand
GAGATTGGACGTGGTTGTCCATGGGCTGCAGTGACCACTTAACATCAGGTGGCCTGCATGCCCGTTTCTTACTCTTGTACGGTAATCATTGTACGCTAGGCAAACATAAAAACAGAAAGGTAGGTACTGGAAATCTTAATAGAGCATCGATATTACAATAACGATCATTGTTTACACAACACTAGAGTCGTATCGGAGGAAACGCAGAAGGACAAAGGAGCTACGCGTCCCACGTTCAATGTGTTTCAATTGAGTGGCATGATACGACGTCCCGGCGTCCCGTCGTCCCGGCGTGGCGGCTGGACTCTGTGGACGCGTCTCGTTTGACCTCATTTCAAATGGAGCGTGCGCCCCGCGCCGCGTTCACCTGCAGTCGTACAATGCGCAACTCACGCGGTGTGACGCCCTGAAGGATGCTACCCATTGTACGACAAACACTGTTTGTGTACACGTGGAACATGAAATGAGCAAAGAACACGTCATTTACATTTCCGTACTGCAACATTATGTAACGAGAATAATAAAAAATTGTTAATTCAAAGACTTTACTTAGTTATCTAAAGGGAAGAAGTGCCGCTATGACTTGCTCTGTTTCATAATACAAATAATCACATTGTAACATTGTTAATTGCGAGTTTGAATTCAAGTAGAATATAGAGCACGGGAAAATTTTGAACATATTCAGGTCATACGTATAGGAAAACTGAAGTCAGAAGAAATTATAATAATTTCACAACTACATGCAAGTTAGGAAGAGCAAGCAGCTTGTGGTGTAGCTCGGTTCATAGCGATCTCACAAGAGCGTAATTGCGAGTATGAAGTTGTGCACATGACTCGATCCGTATTTGTTATTCAAGCAAATTCGTTCCAACTACTCATGTTTACCTTTAGATCTTACATCATAACAATTCAATGCAATTCATAAGGCAAACAAACAGAAACCACCTAGAGACCGCTTTACATCTATCGATAATACGCAACTAAATCTACTTAATCCAATGATTAATATCGCAGACACGTTGGTCATAGTTTAGAATAGAAACATAATTATTATACTGAATATAATCTTGATGAAGTTGCTCTAACTCCCAACTAAATTTGTGATGTATAATTATCTATGATTGCGTTTATTTAGGTTTCCTCAATTTACTCGGTTCTTTCGATAGAAATTCAATTGAGAATTTGATTATTTATTTCACTAATATCAGACGTAGTAAAGCTTAATAACATCGTTTGAAAATGAGGAAAATATTTCTTATTACTTGGCAAGGATACAAAAAGTGTTTTGCTTCTCTAAGATATAATATCCTTAATTTGTATTTTTTTTTCGTTGATTTTTGAAACCTTAGCTATGGGTAACGAAGCTCACGTAGTTTTAAATGTTTCAAAATTTCCAGGCGGCACAATATTGGCCATTTTCTTACAATCGCGTATATAAAATCAAAAGGTATAAGAATCATCAAATCACTTAACTACATATTTAAGTCACATTTAATAATCGATTCAGCAACCATTACGATTTACGAATAATATTTTGTTATTAAGTCAAATACGTAATCAATAAAACTGAATCGAATTTGTCACGAAATATCAAAGTTCAGTATACAATTATGGCGATTCAAATGCAAAATGAAGTAGTTACATTATATAGCTTTGACGTCAATGAACATTTAAGTAAATGCAAAATAAAATGAACTTTGACATCGTATTTGTTTTTATTGCTCAAAGTTCTGAACTGTAGGTACACGATGACTGCACAATAATTACAAAGAGAAATGGAATTTTGAAACGATACAACGCAAAAGAATCACAAAAGTAAACAAATACCAATACGATGATATGAATTTCATTTTACCATTTTGAAAACGTCTACACCAATGACAGTAGAAATACTGATTTTACAATTCTGGAAACGTCTTCAAATGACAGTAGAAGTAAGGCATTTCATTGTAATTAATTTAAAGCTGTTGTTAGAAGTGACAGCACACCACAGCTTCCTGGCGTCAAATTTTGTTCCAAATTTTGGTTGAAGAGATCTCCGCGCTCTGCTGCCCCTCATAAATGGCCACACGTTGGCACGCCGCGTCAAGAAAATCAGACCACCTGCCAAGATTTTCTGCGGAAACTACGTACAATGCATTAGTTTCATGTTCCTTTTGCATCTGAATTGCAAATACAAACAAAATGGAAAACAGAATTACCCATTTTAACTCCTCTAATTGGGACTTCGTTATACATCTTTTTACTATATGCACGGTCAGTTTCGCCGTGATCACGAGCAACTAGTTCGATATGTCGGCAATCAATAAATAATAGTTAATCGTAAGTATCCGATACATTTAATAAAATGAATGAATTTCGCGATGATATTAGTTTAAAACCATTTGTTATACATCGTATTACATGAGAAACTCAATCAAGTAACCAACTATATACATTACCATTAATTCTCGTCCCATTCAGTAGCTGCCTTGATGTTAAAATGTCATCATTTATTTCTGATTGGAAACATAATAAAGTCGTAGAAGTAATGTACAACACTCGTTGTTTAAACAATGATTAGTATAATAATTTTGAATGCGAAATTCACAACTACAATATATGATTGTTTTAAAACATTTTTCAAAGAAGCGTAAACAAAGCTAATTGGTTTCGATGCCAGATTTTGTATCACCGTGGTATCTTCAATGGGAAAAATGAAAACAGCTGTCAACGCAAATATACGGTGCGGGACAGCTCAGGGCTCGCGTGGATCCTAGAAAAATAACGCATATTTCTCAGTCTCATTGTTGTAACTCTTGCAATTATGTAGTACCAGGAACGATAGATTAAGTTCATTACCTAAATGAACATCCGAAAAGTTTTCTAATGTAAATGTATGTAGAAGATCTATGCAGACATTTTTATCTACAAACTTAACACGAAATTATTCGTATATTTCATATCATAAAAACACACAAAAAGTAGCACTGCAAATTATATCTATAATTAAATCATTAAATATTTAACAAAGTGAAGATCCGCTTATTTTCTTATGTTATCGGTAATAGAAATAAAGGAAACTGAAGTTAAATATTATTGTGTTTGTGGTTATATAAAATAAAGTGTTATGTAGACAAGTATATTTCGAACGATTATATCTAACAAGATATAAATAACACAAGGAAGGACATTAGCTGCACCTTGCGTGGCAAGGACAGAGCTGACGTCAACAAAAGTATGCACGTTAAATTTAACCATTAGATATTTATTGAAAAAGAACTTGGGAGGTATTCTAATGTCAAACATCAAGATCATTATATACTTCAGACATGAATTGATTAAATATCACAAAACGTAACAAAATTCTTCTTAAAGCTACAAGGTAATTAATAATTAAAAACTTCCACGAAAGCTCTCAGCAAGTTACTCGTTTCGAGTTATTTTTGCTTGGAGCAATTAGCAACGACACATAATTAATTCGACGATTCAGAAGTTATGTCCATCCATTCATAAGTAATTGGCTAGCAAAATGTTTCCTAATGAGATACACGAAACGTACTTAATAAAGAAGTCTCCAGCGACAAAATAATTAGACCTACACAGAGATTGTATCCACTAACAGACGATCCGATAGAAATCTTATAGACTTGTTTGAATAAAACAGTTTGAACGATAAACTAAATTCCAGAACAATGTAGGTTGAATAGAAATGGAATCCGTTCTAGGCATTATAGTTCACTCAGCAGCTATTGTACGAGATAATCTTACAGATATTATATATTATAGATATAAATTGAGAAAAACTTATGTATAATTATACAAACTTCCAGATGATTAATACTAAAAGATCCTTCATTTTACTTCACATGAAGTTGACATGAAAAGTCCACTATATTTGTAATATCTTACATGGTTTTTATACAGAAAAAAAATGTGAGCACGGTTTGCGGCCTGCTGGCGGCGATAAATCACTCGTACGATCATTCGCCGGTCTCCGGGGTTATCGCGCTATCTAAAAATGTTCCTGACGAAACCCGCCAAATAGGCCATTGGACTCAATTCATATTTTGTTTATTTTACGAAGAAAATGTTAAAAAATATTCATTCTTTCTTTGCTAATGCATCGCTCTAAAATAGTCCTATTCATTTAGAAATACCTCCATATAATAATTTACCGAATTCCGAAGGTTTACATACGATATATACAACAGTATAATACAACCCATACTTTGCCATTCTTTGATTGAGTTGAGCAAACTTCACATACACTGCATTCCTGTCATTTAAAACAGTTTATTAATAGCAAACACATATGTATACCACGACTACTTCATATAATTTACAAATATTCTTCTCTCCTAATATGAGATTCCAAGTGCATATTTATGTTGAATACTTTCAAATTATTTAGATGTTCCAATTAGCTTATTCATGCACCATATTTTCTGTACTTTATTTCACGTTAGGCTATTCAGTCTCAAAGTACTCTCCAGTTGATTTGCAGCTACTGCATTAAGAATAGTCTAATCAAGTTCTTAGAAAAGAAAACTGACTTTATTAAAATAAGAATATTTTTAACTTCTTTAATTTTTTCTGATGTTTATGATCCATAAACACATATTCATCTCGAAATCTCGTGACGAAGAAAATCCTTAATATATAAAATATATTGCTATGCACTTTTGCATACAGTATCGTTTAACTAAATCCAATCACGTCTGTTGTGGTATGTTGCGCACAAGATGACAACAGACTATACGTCCTTGAGCGCACACTTGAGGCAATTGTTTGTAAAGATCATAGTCATCGCGCATGACGTAACCCTGCGAACGTTTAAGTCTCGCCGACCTGCAGCAAGCAGGCTGAGGAGGCGCAATGCGGCATCTTAACTGATCTACCGATTACAAGTTAACCGGCTGACGGCCCATCTGATATCAAAAACTTACTCAAACCACAGCATTACTACCAGCTAAAACAGCGGCAATTTGATGTATCTACCTAACATTTATCAACTTTCGCAATAATTAATAGAGATAAACTGATTGAATTTCGAAATATATTTGTCGTAACTATAATGTATAGATAAGTATGGACGTGTCATACATCGTATATTATTACTTTATATAATACACATTTTAATTTACGTGAATACTACACAGGAATAACTTTAAGAGACCGTAATAAAGTACAGGAAATTTAAAATTTATCTAAAATTAATACCCACGTTATTAAATTATTCATAATTTATGATTTGTCATAAAAAAATGAAGTGGAGCCTCATTCTCAAAGCTTCTCTAGAAATATATTTTAAAATCATTAATATTCAATACAATTCCGTCCATTTACAAAATCTCTGGAATCATTAAGCGTCGGAATATTTCAAAATGGTGAAATACTTAATTATAATATCAATCATCACCGGACCATTAAACTTGCGGTTCTCAGTAATTCTTGTAGGAAATTCCGATTCGAAAACAATGAAGACATCGGATGACCGGTAATTGCTCGCGATAAAAATGTAATTAGCGAGTTGGCACTAGTCCTCTAATGACAATCGCATGTGTCGATTCAATGTCAATAAATATTTACTTATTTTCAACAATTCTGAATAGAATGAATGGTAAATTCAAGCTGGAATGTCGAGAAATAAAATGGGCAAACAATCCATCACCCGCTAAAACAAATGTTATTGTTGCAAACTTTGTTACAAAGGCAACGGAGAAGGCACTTTGATAGAAAAACATGTTAAATATTCAAAGGATTCGAGACCTTCTATTATAAAAGCAATTAAGTTATTTACGAAGTTTTTTTTATTTCATTTATTTCGAATGTTTTATTAAATATTTACGACTGCGTATTATTTACACTATCGTATGTCATTATTACATTATCGTTGTATGAATTGTCGCTCAACTTGGCCGAATTCTTTAATATGTTTTAGACATATTTAAAAAAGTCCACACACTGTTATTTTTGTCCTAATTCCACATAATTTCCGACATGTCCCAATCTGGCAAAGTAATGGAAGTATACCACCCACCCACAAAAATGTGTTTAGATTGGGGCCATGCACGATTGCGTATGAAAACGATAAGAGACCCATTCGCGCTGGCGTCAGACCTTATCAAACCAAGTTATCAATAACCTGCTCCGCATGGACGTCGAAAACACTAGTCACTGAAGTCCGCAATGCACCAAACCGTTCTGCTGGAAAGCTTTACCGGGATTGGATCCACTCGATGGCCAAAAATGAGCAACGCCCTCCGCATTTATAAACGAGTTTAGTGGTTACGTAGAGAAGTGATGTTTCATTATTAAACAAACGCTGTGTAAAAAGGCGTATTACTAAACTAACGATTACTTAAATGATAAACTTATCTAGACTGAAACGACTCCAGCGCCATTTGCTCCATTAATTTAAGTTAATATTTGTAAATGACATTTTCAAAGATGGAAAAGATTTGTATTTTGGAGTTTCTTTCGTTGTTTCTTCTCCAAAACAAAACATCTTACGAGTCGATGGTATTTTATTGACGTTCACAAAGAGTTCTTAACGAATCTACTTTGAAAAACAGATGTTTTAATTTTAATTTGATTCAGTTAAGGAATTAGAACAATCACAAAGTGATACATTTAATAAAGGTATTGCTTCATTTGTAATTAATACTGCTGATAAAGGACATCTTTTTAACACAAATTGTAACATGTAAAGTAGCAATGTTGATGCAGCTCCAGTAAATCAGCTTCGGATGCTCACGAAAATGGAAAGTATAAACAAATTGTGCATGCTCAGCGAATATTCGTTTCGCCGGACGATGGAGCATGCAAATTTCAGGTAAACTCCAAGTTTCCACTTAGCGTTATGGACCTAAACCAACAAAGTTCAAATAGGTATCACGCGAATTCAACCCTCTCGTAATGAGGGTCGCCCGTATGCATTTACTAAGCAGTATCTTTCTATAATTACATAGGCAGTGTCGCAAATGAACATAAAAGTAGGTTGCCATTTAACCAAGTGATATAAATAAATATTCTGAATTACTATTTTATTATAAGGTAATAGTGGTGTATCGGGTTTAAACGCCGTTTTGGGCAAACAATTCTACAATTTTAGATACATAATAAGCATATTCGACAGCTAGCCGTGCGAGTCAAAGGTACATTACACATGACTTCCCTATACAAATCACCTTACGTTAAACTCAAAGAAAAAGTTGCTATCACGTTGGCTAATTACTTTAACTACATAAACAAAACATTGCTGTCATTTGGCTATATGAGCTAAGATCCCTTTATCTATGCTTTATGGGAATATTAAAAAAAGCTTTGATTATCTTTGTTTCTACGGCATATTAATATCATATTATTTTTGTTAATAAAGTATTTCCGTTAATAGAGAATTAAACTAACGTTCAATGTAAATGTAGTGTTTGTAAACTCTACAAATTTTATGGACTTTTATTTGAAATGTTAGATAAAGATAAACATTTGGAGTCACCCAAAGAAGATGGTATCGTGAAAAGGAAATCTTGCCAAAATATATACACAAGTCACGAACTAGGTAAACCTATTAAACGGGTTGCGCAACAATGCGACTGCGGTGTCCACTGACCACGGTAGTAAAAACGAAAGTGAGCTAGCATCGGAGGTTACGCGGAGAATTCGAATGCAAATCCTCTCAACATTAGTACTATTCGTACTAAAGTTTAGTATCTAAAATTTACAACGGCTCGTAAAGCTTTAAATGCTATTAACGAGTTTAGAAAAATAAAATCTGCTGTAAAATAAATATGTTAAATCAAACATATTTAAAAAGGCAAAATTGCATGTACTTTTGCCAATTAACATCAGGACGCGATGATTATAGTAATATGTAAATCGTTTTATTTGTCCCTTTTTTCTTATAATTGTTACAAGGAATTGGATATAATGAAATTTATTTCCAATCTAAATATTTTATTTTATTATAACGTATTGCAACACTTGAATGTCAAAAATACATTGTAAAAGCAGTTCATGGCTTTGAGCGACATTTTGCCTAAAGTAAATCGTAACAAAAAGCCGGTAAAATAACTCTCCGTCGTATTATTTCATGTAAAATAAACGAATCGCATAAGATACATCTATATAATGAAACCACCATATTTTCTTATCGATACAGCTACTCTCATTAAATTAAGTTTAGACAAGCTACGTAAGAAAGAACAGCTTAACCTAAAAAAATAATATGAACCTATTACCCTAAAAGGGTGTTGGAGAGAGTCCAAATCTTGCAACGTATGGACTCCACGTTCCTAATAAAAATAGCTCTCAAACTTTAACAAGATGTGCAAGCTTGTTTTCGCCTCACTTTAAAAAGATTTATCTTGTTATTTTACGTAAATTTATGCAAACTCTTGCAGTGATACGATATTTACAAAATTGAAAATGTCAAGCTATATTTGAGACGAGCATAAATAAAACTGGAATAAACAGATTATATTATAAATAGTAAAAAGTTGTTTTTAATTTTTATCTTGAAATTCGAGTTGGCTCAAGATGTTACTCATTTTGATCGCAGAGCGGTAGACCGCGAGAAGTTGGAAGAGAATGCGGCAAGTCGATGCTGCTTCTTGAAAACTTCGTCGAAAATTCAATTTTCAACCAACCGCAAGCACTATTTGAGTTTTATAGACTTTTCTATGGTACATGGAAAAATACTTGTGGAGAGGTTTAATGATCGAAAAATGTAAGCAACGAGATTTGTATGTAGTCAACCGTCCAGGAAATCCAAGTAGCCAGGAAAAATAACTTCGATTTACTGTTGTATCTAGTCAGTACAATCACTCGTTTTATAATACTAATTTACAGATTAGTCCATTGTGTAAGTTTTAGGAAAAAATGTGACAAAGTATTAGTGCCGAGAAAATTATAGAACGGACAAAACTATGAACAGATTCCGAAAGTATTTACGAATCTTATATGGAAAAGTAGGAAAAATAGAATTACTTTTAAGGGTAAAACATGCCTATTACATTTTATCAGTATGTCTGTATGTATAGTTATTCCCTCATAACTTCTAAACGACTTATCGTAATTTGGCAAATGAGGCATCGTTGAAAGCGATTTAATCGTCTATTGGACAAAGGCTATGACGTCACAATAAATTTCTATCATAACTGCCCGAAATTTCATCAGTAAAGGATTATGAGCCGATAAATTTTATTATCACGCGTGTGAAACATTTAAACATTATAATGGTTTGGAATGAGAGCTGATTGTTATTCAGAAGGCGCAACAATTTTACAATCGTGTAACGATTGTATTGTGACAATTCCATTGGTAAATGCGCATCGATTACGAAACGATACGATTTGTGTACCACTTGTTTTACATAAATATACAATGAGCAAACGAACGATTAAAATCAATCGTACTGTACATCATATATGGTTTATTATTTTATAACGTTACAATGCAATAGATTACTCTTTTATCTATTTACTGGTCTTTGCTTGCTACTTCTGTCGTGCAGAATATTCCAATAAATTATGGAGAGCTACATATGTTTACGCTACATGTATGTTTAAAGCCATCAAACACGATATAAATTTTCATATTCATTTTAAAGGAGAAGGGAAGATAGAAGATGAAAATTTGTATTATTTTCTGATTCCTTTTACAGATTTGCTTCTAATATATACAACATTTTTAAAAGTAGTCCGCTGAAAAAAATAGATTTTTAAGATGTCGCACTGTCGACGCAAATTGATGATATACGGTAAAAAGACACCTACATACTGGAACTTTCTCACTAACTTGGTGAATAAATATGCGAAGCAGCATTATTAAAAAGGCTAACCCTTCCTTGAAGGAAGCTCTAAAGCGCTTATAGTATCAACGGCCCTTACCTTTCTCCCTAGTCAATATCATCCGCAAAAAGATGCTTTGTTGCGAAATGCGGGTAAAATTTTATGGCTGGAGAAATATTAACCGCTTAAAGCCTTAAGGTACTATTATTATCACTCACTATCCAAATATTATGTATCATTTTAAAACTTGATAGAAATTTAGTTGTAAAGGAAGGTCTCACTGTTGCTACCATAAACCGTTTTGACTTTTAGGACTAGCATCGCACCCACGTGCAACCAGTAATTTAAGTCCATTTTAAAGTTGAATGTGGATATCCATGAACTCTAGTGAATAATTAACATTAGTTAGCCTGTATACGTATTTTCTACTGCCCTAATTTAAAACACTTCTTATTCCTATTTAATACTTGTCGCAAAACACCTTTTATCTTATTTCAATAGTCAAAAATCATTCGATTATTACCCATACTCACAAGCCAAGTACTTTAACAAGTAATACCAGGTAATGTGGCAACAAACTCGTCCTAATACCATTTCTCAGGCGAATGAGCATGGAAATTTTTGTAACGAGAAATGCGTATTTATTGGAGGAAGTTATTGGAGCGTAATGGTTCGCCTCCTAGCGATATCCTGTAACTAACGGGAACGAATGGGGACGTCAAGGAGGAAGGCGACTCATCTCATCTCAAGTGTGTAAAACGACGACATAGATATATGCTAGAGTAGGCTAAGAATAGTAGGACTTGTTCATCGTTGTATATATACATAAGTCTTACTACGAGATAAACTGTACAAAAGGAGAGCTAATATCAATCACTGCGCCACTGGCACATTTTGCGGTATAGTATTCCTATTATCAAGCCAGAACAGCTGAAAATATTTATATCCAGAACAAAATGTACGTCCAACTGAGCAAAAAAATAATAATTGTGAAAACAGTGAAAAATTTCAACAAAGCTCGCTATGGAACAAAACCAACACACTTTTGTGCAATCTGCCCCAACCTAGGCTGAATGGCGTGAATCCAGTGCCTAATGGGCACTGCAAAAAAGTATAAGTGGAGCACATGGAGCGCGGCAATTACGAAGAGATATTTTCTCCGCTTATGAAACAAACAATTAAACGCAAAATAAAAGGCCGGCCGTGATGCACCCGACTTGACCTTAATTCTAACTAAAAAACTTTAGTCATTGACTGCTGACATTTTAGATTCATTTTAATATGTTAAGGATCTTGTGATGTGAATCCATAATTTAAAATATTAAAATCCTTCATGTTACCGGATATTTAGTAAGATGGTTGCAATATATAATTTTGGATAGTCCACTTCATTTAGACGGCATTCTAGCCTATTCGAACTCATTCTGAGAGGAGTACCATGCACAACATTAGGATAGTAATGGGCTGATTATGTAGCTCTCAATAGTCATCAGTAGTCTCAATAGTCATCATATCATTTGGTCTGGTCATCGGTCATTAAATTCTGTAATTCATTTGTTTGAAACAGTTTAAATGTGCCGTGCTGCATCGGTATATACAATTAAACAAATTATCCATGTGTTTTATGTCCGTATAAGCCTCTTAGTCGTAGTAGGTCACGCAGCGATATATTCAGTTCCAATAACTTATTGGCCAATGGAAAGTTCATATCTAACGGTAACGATGATCCAAAACGGGCTGGATCTAAAGAAAAACACAGCAAAAACAATAAACAAACGATGCAACCACACACATCGTCAGCGGATGGCTCGCTGGTCGGTTATTTCACATTTCACGGCAATTGCGCCGACTCAACGTGGGATTGTGGGAAAACAGAGACATTGAAATGCTACTGCATATTGTCAAGGATTTAGTACGTAATCAGCGTAATGGAGCGCCTTGTTGGATGCCAATTTCTAAGTGGATTCTAAAAGTGATCATGATGAGTCTGGTCAACAGACTCTGCGTTTGAATGACATTTTCATACAAGTCCAAGATTTGATTTGAGGTTTCGACACTGTAAGTGACATGAGGGCTGGTTCATTTTGCGATCGCCGTTCAACGCGGTAATGCAAGCGGCATTTTTTTTGCAACACGGCACACGGCACAGACTCTAAAGATTGTTTAGGTTAGGTTTTTATTATATTTAGTTTAAAAAGCTTAATGTCATATTTAGGTAAATTAAAGTATATATTTTTTGTAAAATATCTGCTTACCACACCTAGCACATCAAAATACAACAAAAACCAAAATCGTAATGTATGGCAACAAAAAAAATACTACTACTTTAACCATATACAATCTGCAAACAAAATTGTTACTTGATTTAGAACATACTAGAATCATCCTGACTACTCATTAGCTGTTGTTAGAAACTTCAAGGTTTCATTATTTTATGACGTAACCTTCGTAACTCTAGCACAGGAAAAGCACTTGTCTACACATATAACAGTTGATAAGAGGACGCAAGCTGAATTGTTTTATAATTCGCTGATAACTTACTGATAACATAGTTATCTTTAAAGTATTTACGTAGAGAAGCGGAGGCGAGGATCAGTACTTGATATATACTACGGACAACACAAATATGCTTTGTTAGAATGAGATAACTTTATAGAATAAATATATTATCGCTAATACCAGTCTTGTTACTTTTATCAGATTGTTAAGGTGCCACAAAGTTTTACTTACATTACATTTGCCCTGGATAGGAATAGAACTCAAGATCACCGACCTAACAGTAACGATCCCTAACCATTAAATCAAAGCATACTCAAATATAAATTGTTGTTTGAAAAGTCGAGAACGAGAATAAAGGCATAGATTGTGATTGACGGCACATCTGTCTTCATAAACGTTTTCCTTTTTTACTTGTGTGTAAGTCGGTAGTCTTGATCGATGGAGACAACGATGTCACAAAACTGTTGCTTTTGCTGTATATTAAGTTAGAACAAATAATTGATTTGATTTTATACTTGCAACTAGTAAAATTATAGATCGACCGTGGAGGTACTACTGCTGCGGGGGGAGAGATGCGGTTACAGGCTAAATTTTCCAGCGAGGCGACCATTAGTTTTCAGTAGCTCAGTCCTGTTTGAGGTTGGACGTCCATGTCCAAAGGCTGCAGAGACCATTTAACATGAAGCCTACAAGCTTGATTGCTATTTTCCTTACATAAAAGAGTTTGAGTAAGTATGCTGGAAATACATCCATAAAGTAGCAAAACAATGCAGACTGTAGTTTCCATGAGCCAAAAAAACGAGACTAATGGCGCAAACCGCAAACCACATTTAAACACTACAATTAAAGGTAAGGTCGCAAGCTAACACAACTGACAACAAAGCTCGAAGGACTGTTTCCGACGTCGACCCAAATGCACGTTCAATACAACGAAATTAATGTTACTCTGTTCATCATTATTCATTTATCATTTCAATAGAGTACCCTATCGTGCATTTACGAAACAATGTCCTAAAAGCAACATTAATTTTGATAACATGACATGATATGGAGTTCTAAGAATTTGTGGACTTCGTAAAATAGGGTCAACTAATGAAGTTACAATATGCTTTGAATATGGAACTAAATAATGTCTTAAACTGCATAGTAAAGTAATACCAGTATATAATTGGTGGAACAATAATTCGACCAGGGAGATAATCCTGGGGTAAAATAATTCTTCTGTTTGCCGGTTCAGATATGATTGTTGGCTACATTTATCCTAAATTAGATAATAGTTCTGTTTGGATTGGATGTAGATATCTCTGGATTTTTTTTTATTGTGTTAGAGTAAGAAACGAGCATGCACGCCACATGATGTTAAGTGGTTACTGCAGCCCATGGACAACCACGTCCAATCTCAAATAGGACAGAAGTTCTATTTAAGGATGGACGCGGATGCGTTCCTACTCTTGAGGACTAAGATGGTCGCCTCCAATTACGTATATCCGTAAGATAATAAACAGTATAGCAATAGGTCATTTAAAAATATTATTTAAAAGGTTATGTCTACTATAATTATCGTAAGTCATTGCTCATTTTATACAATATAGCTTGGTAGTTCTATAAATTACCATCCTATATTGTATGAGGAGACCAGAAGGACAAGTGCTCCATGTCAACAAAATTGTAAGTAGATTTAATTAATAGTTCTAGACTTAAAAACAACAACAAATACAGAAATTAACATATTGTTACTTTTGTACAATTGTAAGGATCCTTCGAGGAATGCTACACTGTTCGTAATAGACAAAAATGTCATGTCAATATTTGCTTATTGACTGTAACTTCTAGTAGTATTACTGCTACCTAATAAATAACATTGTGTTAATACTTCAACCAATTCGTTGAGTAATCATCTAGCACGTCGTGTATATCAAAGTTTTGCTATTTATATTCTGTTATTATTATGTATTACATTTTTTCCTTCCTGTACGTCTTACTGACGAGTTAATAATTACATATATTAATATGTTTTAATTAGTTACGTCATTGGAATATGAATTTGAAATAAGAAATACTAATGGCCATGTGA
The DNA here is from genome assembly GCA_018251015.1 of Phocides pigmalion okeechobee. NCBI lineage: Eukaryota > Metazoa > Arthropoda > Insecta > Lepidoptera > Hesperiidae > Phocides > Phocides pigmalion. The sequence goes on along the minus strand of DWON01004012.1, from coordinate 2,633 downwards.
CACACATATGACATAATATAACAAATGAAGCAAATTAAATAAAAATGGGATCATTTTTCATTACCTATATGCATTGTGTTTTTTTTTCACGACATGAATTGTGACAATCAGTTGATAGTTTGGCGCCATAGTGCCCGCCGTCTGATGCTATGCACGTGGCCATGTGTTTGATCCGTCGCGTCGGCGACTTCACTCTCAATAGGCGTTGCTTGATTACTATCATTTTATTGTTCTGAGTTCAGACGCAAAATCATTTAGTCATTTTAAACTACGTCAATCAGGTTATGAATAAAAAAATCAGTTTCTACACTTTCCATCTCTGATTAAAATAATGAATGTCTAGCTTCACCAATGTTCACTTGCAAGGTTATACTAATGAAAATATTTAACCCCTCTATAAATCCCAATGGTTTAAGAGGAAATAGCTCTTGGGTGGAGTGGTGACCCGATTAGATTACAAGACATTGTGTACCACTTGTCAACTTTGTATGCAGATGGTTATAAATTTAGTTTTTTTGGTCTCAGATTTTATTGCGACTAGGCGACATACCGTAATACAGGTGTCAAAAATAAATTTACAGAACTTTTACAACATTATATGTATAACTTAGCTACTTTTATTTTAATTTATTTATCAATATTTATGATTTAGTTCGCTTCGTGCTCATTAAATCTGCACAGGTAATATTAAATTTATTCATAAACAGTTACTTATAATGATAATCACATATCTGAAACTTTTTGAATGTTGTTATATACCTATCATGTGAGTTATTCCTTCGCATTTATTTGGAGGATTATGGTCAACTAGAAATTAGCTTTTTTATGGCCTCAATCTGTTGCGACTAGGGTTCTTTACTTCTCCAAGGTGTGCTGGAAAAGAGGGAGCAGGTGAAAATTGCATGCGCTGCATGATCGTTGGGATTTTTAATCAATAAGAGCATCAGTTTATTCCCTTTATGTGTTTGGATATCTTTTAAGATTTCCTCCTCAATACAAAAATAGCAAGATTGCTGCGGTGTTTGGTGGAAAAAGAAGTTCATATTTACAAGTTTACATCAAACATATTTGGAAAATAGTATTTTTGAGAGTGGGTAACCTTGTCTACACTTTGACGTATTTTATCGATTATTGTATATTTTAAGGATTTATCACTATTGTTTAAAAGTGATATGACGTCAAATCTACAAAGGTCATGACATAGGATTACAAAATAATATAAAAGTGTAAAGTTTACTAAGCTAAAATATTAAATTGTAGCAAAACGTAAACATAATAAACGCTAAGCAGTTGCTCTTTAATAGGTTTAATGCCAATTTCTAGCACTACTTAAGGATTGTCGCACGGTTTGTTGAGGAACAGACACTTGGCTAATAAAGATCCCGTTCATAATGGTATCTTAAAAAGGATACGTTCATCAACTTTGACAAAAGCTTTTTCTCGGAAATTGTTCTCGCTAAATTACCTCGAACGACTTAGCTATACCATTTAGCTATGCATCACAATGAGAGTGAAATGGATATAGTAGAGTATATGGATATGGGCAGAACATACTTACATCTTATAAAACAACTGTTTTTTCAGTTGAACGTTAGTGTTCTTCTATTTCTAAAATTAAGTAGTCTGATTAATTATGAAGGGAAATCTATATTGATTTTCCACGTACAACAGTTCTTCAATGTTACAATATGATATTGCCGGCTACACTTTGAAGCCAGGCGAATATCTTTGTCCTCAGGAGTAGCAACGCATTACGTTCAAGCTCTTAATTTAATTAATTAAAAAAAATACTTTTGTCACTGCCTATAATTAATTATACCTACCTGGCAAAGATGAGCAGCGGGCGACATGAGAACGACCGCGTGTTCGCCGTGCGGCTGACGCGCAAATATCGCGTAGTCATGTTTATTAGAATAATTTTTTTTTAATATTATACAATATTCAATTTCCCAGAAAGAATTAAATCGTGCTCTGGCCATGAATTCGGAAACTTGTACTGCCTGTTAGTATAACGTAAAACGTTATATATACTACAGTGAGTTCTTCATTATTAAAAATAAAGTTTTATTTTCATCTATAATTATATTATTGCACCTTTCAAAATTGCATAAGACTTTTTCGTCTATAAACCTAATTAATATCTGCTTTCGTTTGCTAGATGGATCCAAATACAATGTAAAACGTCCTATTACTAAAGTATCAGGTAATAAACGACATATGCCTGTGCGACTTTCAGACGTTCCAGTTTGATAGAAATGTAGGCCAAATCGGTACTTTCTGTTGATATTTATTTAATAAAACTATTTACACGAAGTAAGTGTGCACTTTAATAACATTATGTACAATAATGGCCAAATTATTAAAGGAAAGAAGCTTGCGTTTTTCCATTTTTTATTTTCTATTTAATATATTACAGTAATTTGTACTAAAGACATCATTTCAGTAACATTTATTTGTATAATTATCTCTGATTAATTTTGCATAATTTTGTAATCATATTAATTTATTTTTATATAAGTTATTCAAAATGTTTTGGCATATTTAAATATCGATACCTGCTCTTAGTACGTAAGATTATTGTTATATTTACTTAAATTCCTGATCCTTCCGCGGGAGGGCACTGGTGACCTGTA